>DF239594.1:358973-412552 GCA_000507305.1 Breviolum minutum Mf 1.05b.01 | reverse complement strand
CTCTACTCCTCGTCGTCGTCTCGCCNCCCACACTATACACCACTTTAAACGTATAGGAAAACTAGAAAATAAGTCCCTGGAAAAGGAAAGTCCATTTAGAAACCATTATTTTCAGGTTCCATGTTAAATTTCGGGGGTGTAGATTTGAAACCACCACCCAGGAGCAGAGTTGCTCAAGGAATCCACCCCCAATGTTCCGAAGCCCCTTCCAACTGGGCATCCCTAACACCAGGTGTCCACATCACTGTGATGCTGCCCCTGCACAAAGGTGAGAATGTAACGCACCATGAAACATGGCTGCGAAAAAATCCCATACCATCCATGGGACTGGTGTATTTACCTACATTTTGGTTGGTTTTTAGTGGGTAAAATATGGTAAATGTAGGTAAATATACCAAGACATGGATGCTATGGGTATGAATAAAAATCCCTGGTTGAACCTGGTCTCCAGCAAAAAAAACTTTCATCGTCAGGGCTCACGACTTGGATTCCTTGAGAGTTTCAAAAACGTAAATGTCTGAAGCAACCGCACAAGAATTTCCACCACTTCATACAATTTAGGTGCTTCTTTTTTGGGGGTCCAAATCTTTTGGGGGATGTTGTTTTTTCATGTTTTTTGGTGCTTTTTTTCCATGTTCTTGTTTTCCTTTGTGTTTCCCGGAAGTCATTGGGATTTTGGTGCATCTTTGAAGAATGTTTGATGAAGTACAAGAAAACATGAAACCATGCTAGAGAGTTGGTGTTCCCACAAACGCATCCCATCCTGACTCCCCTGATAAACTGGGTGCAAAGAATCCAGCAAAATTCATGGAAAAAAAAACCAAGCAATTTGCTGTCCAGGTTTCTTTTTCTTCAACTCCCCCAAAAAAATGGATCATTCTCACTTTTCAATCACTCTTCCCAAACCAAATGTTCCAGAGGATTTTTAAAAACTTGAGAGTTTCCATCCCATTTTGTTTCCCCCCCCCCTCAAAAAAAAAATCCGTTGAAGGCTACGTTAAACCATCCATCCCAGTTTTCCGCCAAGCAAAGGCACTCTAAGGCACGTAGAGGATCCCAAGGCCTTTCAGTTTCGCGCCGGTAAACCCGACGGTCAAGGGGAAAAAATTGTTGAGGATTCTCTGTCTCAGACCAATCGCCCAGTGCCTTTGCTTAAAAAAATCGGATTACCCTCCAGGAAATTAATATATGTATCCCACCTGGGGAAAAGGAAACTCATCTTCAAATATGCCATTTTTCGGGGATATGTTAATTCCCTGGAGGGTAAATCCTTTTTTTTGTTAAAGTTAAATCCAATGTTTCAAAAACAACCAACCAAAATGGGCCAAAAAGGTTTGAAAAACATAAAATCATTCTGAACATGTTCATGTTCGTTTTTAACCATAGATTCTGGTAGTTTCTTGCACCTGTTGAGTGATCAGTGATTACCTAAAAAATGGCTGGCTGAAAACCCCAAAATCTCCAAGGCTTCACTGTTGATTCTCCGAAACGGGGGGCCCGTAAAGAAGTGGCTGCTTGCTGCTTCAATCCCCCCACGGTCACACACCCAAACCCCTGAGACCCGCTTACTGCATCAGAGGTTGATGCCAGGTACTTTCGATGCTGTGCCTGGACCGACGAAACGAAACCGAAACGACTTGCGACAAGTTGAGGTTTTTTCTTCGGTATTTTTTGGGGGCGGCTTCGGTTGTACTGTAGAAGAAGAAGTTTGTCCTGGGGAAATATAACATGGGATATATCGGATACACCCCTGAAGATGAACGGCTGGTTCATAATTCCCTTTGAGGTGGATGCTTCAGATCATGGATTCCTTTCTTTGAAAATGGGTGATGGAACTGTAGGTGTTCCTTTCGCCGTTTTCATCTTGGCCCAGGGTGTAAGTTGCATAAAAAATCCCCAAGTTGCATCTCCTTTCATCCGTTTTTTTGCTTCAAAAAAACAGCTTCCACCCAGTTCGGAGTCCGAAAAAAATGTCACCAAAACGGAGAAGATTTTTTGCATCCGCACGTGGGGAAGTATGCACTGAATGCCTCAGACATTCATCACCGAGCAATTTTTGTGACTCGGAGTCCCGTTATCCGCTTGGTCCCAAGTCACAGGTGGTTTCACAAAAAATCGCCTATCAATGCGAGCTAGAATTTTGGTGGTCACATAAAGACCTACTATTGGGTGATTGGGTTGATTGATGATCCCATATGATGAAACCAAAGGAGTGTTGACACCGAACATTGCGGACAATCCAAGCAATGTCTTGCTGTACAATGCCTCCCTTCCACTGGGTGGGGGGATCACTTGCCAATGTACAAGGTAAACTATAAAACCAATAAAGTGGTGTTGGTGTTGACCACTTTTCAATTCATGGCTGAGGGAAGGGGGACATGAAAAACACCTCCCTGAACCATTTGCAACTAACTCTGACTTCACTCAGCACCACGCCACTGGCCATATCGCTACAGCTATGGCAGCGCGCATCACGGCTAGACCTTTCCCAAATTTGAATCAAAAAAAGAGAGCAACGCTCTAAGAGGTGAAAAATTCAGCCTGTTTTTTTCAGCATGAAATATTCAACATGAAAAAATCACCCTTTCATAATTTGGATTCTGACCACAGCATCACTTACATGAAATCTCTGACAAGAAACTGGCCTACCATCAAACGACTAAACGCTCCCTCCCTCACCAAGTCTTTTAGCCTACTAAAAGGCCTGCTCACCCACGTGCACAGGATCATCACAGCCCCTTCTGTTGGACAAAACAGGCAAGATGTTGAATGCAAACTGTTAAGTCTCAATCCACTGCAGCAACCTAATGTTTTTCGTTGAACTTTCGTTGAAGAAAACTGCCATGTCAGTGATCACACCCTTCCAAAAAAAAAGAGAAACTCCAGTTTTCAAGACCTGCCGGAATTCCTCAAACACCTATGCAACTTGCGTTGAATCAATTGGCTCCGGCTGAAAAAAAATGTTCTTCCGCCAGGGTTGAGCCAAGAATGGTCAGGGGCACCCATAGTTTCCTATGGTTGGTCGATCCAACCATCGCCTACAGGGTACTAAGGTGGTTCGTTGTTTACCATATCATTTGCAAGCCGTTTATTTTTTGTTTTTTGTTTAGGGGGTTGCGCATTGATCAAAGCACCACAAGTTTGATGCAACTGGAAATTGGAGGTGCACAGGTCTTTTTCGACATTTGAACCTTCAGTCTTTGATAATGATTTCACCAACCTGCCTGCCCTTTTCAAGGATTCCCTTGCTACACAGATCCATTTAAAAAAAAAACGTCTCAGCCAATCTTTTTGGTGGAGTGAAAAATTCAGCACCGGAAAGAGGATGACGAAGGCCCCACGGTTTCATGATGTAGTCTGAGAAATCCTCAGAAGAGATTTCAAGGCTTCAGCTTTTTGGTGGCCTTGGTAGTATAGAATCATTACCAATTAGATGATAACCATGTGCAACTTATATGCCAGGTCTATATGGGTGTTTCCTTAAATGGCGGTACCCCCAAATCATCCCATTTTGATAGGGTTTTCCATTATAAACCATCCATTTTGGGGTACCTCTATTTTTGGAAACACCCATATTATTTTATAGAGGGTTCTATGCTTCCTACCTGCTACAAAGGAACGAGAATGGTCCAAAAAAACCTCCCAACCCTTCACCACATTTTGTTTCTCAACTTACGCAGGCTGCAAGCTCTTCCGAAGCTCCCTGGGTCCAAACAGCAGGTCACGAAGCGAACGAAAGCATCCCGCAAACTTCATATATTACCATTCTCAGATGTGTTTTGAAACCTACTAGAATTCCTAGATCCAAAAAAAAATCAGATATCCACAAAAAAAAATCAGGTCCATTCTTAGGAGAAGATCCACAGGTTTTCATATGGATTTTTGGGTTAAAGAAACCAAACTACCCTGTGATTTGGAAGATTCTGGGGCTCTTTAGCTCCCCCACTAGTGGGGAAATAGATCACCCCTAGCTCCTTAGCTCCCCCAATATCACAGCCTAGCAAAGAAATCTTAGGTCGCTACTTCTCACCCTTCATTTTCTCTTCATTGTGCCAGCTCCCAAGAACTCTGAATGGAACAAGAATTCTTCTGTGGATTTTGTGGATGGGAAAAATGCACACAAAATCAAAGGAAGTCTGATGAATTTTGCCTGAATTTCAGGAAAACTCCGGACAGGTGAGTTTTTTGGGGCTCTATATTGATGCTTGATCAAATCAAATCCAATCAATTCAAATCCAATAAATCAAAAGAAATCAAAGGCAATTCAATTCAAATCAAATGAAATCAACTCAAATCATCCAAGTATATAACTATAATTAGTCTCTAATTGTTTTTTTCTAGCAAGCCCCCAAACCCATCACCACCCACCCACCCACCCACCCTGCCTAATGGACCTCCTCAGATTCGATGCCCCGAAGATGGCGGAACCTGCCACCACTTCATTGGCTCCGGCCATGCCCGCCAGCGCGGCGGTGCGCACCGTCACGCCACCATCGACCTACCACCCGACGACGTCGTTTGGATGGGGAGAAAAGTCGTGGATGAAAAAACGCCCCGATTTTTTTCAGAATCCAAGGGGGTTGGGTTTTTTTGGGCATCCAAACAAGAAGGGGGGGAAAGTTTTGATGGAAACACACCCACATGTTCTTCCAAAGGCAAAGCGCCTACAAGAGTCGGAGCTTTTGAAGGGTTTTTGTGTTGTGTCAAATGTCTCCTTGGTGTCAAAGAATGATGCTTGGTGGATGAAATGCCGATGTCCTTGAGATCTTCTTTTAGATTGCGGAGTTGGTTCCGTACCACAAAAAGAACAAGATGTTGGTACCTTCTGATTGTGCACCAAAAAACTCTGCCAAATTACCTTTGTGCATATCAACAATGCAAAAATTGTCATCTACCATGTTTCAAAAACTTCTGTAATCCAACATAGCAATTTGGAAGTATCCCCCTTTTTTCCCTTCAGAAACACATCTTTTGCATATCCATTCATAGCATGGATTTTGTTCCAAAAAACTCGAGCTTTTTTGGGCCCAACCACAAAAGCATCTACCCGACACTGTTTCATGAACCGTTGGAACCCGAATTTGATCCGTTTACATGTCGCCCTTCTTCCTCGGATGGTATTGATCCACCAGCTTTTCTAGAGAAGCGGGGAAACAAAAGACATCTAGAAAAACAAAATCTTGGAAACACGAAACCTTCAGATCTCAAAAAAAAAATGGGGGAAAAACCAAAACCTTGGAAATACCCTCCCTGAAACTAACAGCTCGCACCTGAACATGGATGGTTGGAATACGATTGTTTCCTTTTTAGGATGGCCTATTTTCCGGCGCTAACCCTTAGTTTCAGGGAAGGTATTTGGAAATTTGCTAGCAAACATTTCATCTCCTCCTATCCGAATCACCTCCAAGGTCTTGTGAGGAAAATTTTCTCGTAGTTGTCGCAGTTTGGGTAAGACCTTCGCATCTTCCGCGGCGTTGGGAGGGATTGTTGAGTCCAACGGGAATGAAGTGCATCAAAAAAATTGACTGCAGTAAAGAAGATGTCAATTTACCCTCCAACAAAATTTAACATATCACACCAAACGGGAAGACTCAAAATGCCATTTTTTGGGGGGATATGTGATCGTTCCCTGGAGGGTAAAATAAAACAAGAACTGTTTCAAAGAACAAGTCGCACCCGACCCCTCTGATTCAAACGGTTTTTCTGTTTCTGTTGTCGAACTTTACTCAGATGTCTTTGGTCAATTCTTTTGTTGATGGCTTTTCTTGGTACCAAAAATTCTGGATCCAAACCGTTTCCACACCCCACAACCAGCCCTTTCCCTGGCCATCCAGCGCGCCTCGGGCATGAATTTCTGACCTCCAAACCCCGGTGGCACAGTCATGACCAGCACAGCATCGAAACTCTGTGCGGCCTCCAAAAAACCGTGAGGAAGGCATAAGCGTCGCAGGCGTTAGGCGTGGCAAGCGTGTTTTGGAAACCATCACTACTGCTTGGTGGTTTCAACTGGATTTCAACAACCAAACCTTGTTATTTAATGGGAGTTCAACTACCGTTCCCTCAACTGGTGAGTTTACCGGATTTCTGAACCATCAACACTATCAAACAATCTGACATCTGGTTGGTGGTTTCAGCCAACCCCTTGGAAAAAATATGCTCGTCAAAATGGGTTCATCTTCCCCTATTTTTGGTGTGTGAAAATAGAAAAATAGTTGAAACTGTAACCACCTAGAATCGTATTTCCAAAACGATCCATTTTTTAGGTGCTTTTGCTGTTAGTTTCAGGGAGGTTTTTTTTTACCCAGTTCAACTGAAAATGTTGAAATCAACAGCCAACAGCAAAACTTCGCCCTATTCAGACTCATTAAGACTAAAAATTTGAATCTCAAGACTTCAACCTCCCTCAAACATATTTACTGTATAACATAACATAACATAACATAACATAACATAACATAACATAGCATAACATAACATAACATAACATAACATACATACATACTATGATATATATGTATATATATATATACATATATTTGTATACATTGCTGGAAATTCCGTGAATGTTGTTTTGGATTTTTACCAAACGAAAAAAGTGTGTTGAAAAAAATGTTCACGTTGAATTTATTGCAGTTTTTTTGCGAAAAATCGGGTCGTCAATTTTTGAGATCACTTGAGACAATAAGAATCCCCACCTCCAAAACATCTGAATCCAGATTCGTCTGTGGCGCTAATGCCAGACCAACCTGGTTACTCCCACAGCATTCAAACCAACAAACGTAGCGCTGGATGGCTTCTAAGATATGAAGGCTTTGAATGGACATCCCGTTGAATCCATCTAAGACTAAAATGTAGAGGAGTTGAATCCAGAAATACATAACTTAATCCTTTCCTCTTAAAAAGTTGAATGCCGTTGGTCGGATAACTTAAATGGGATGATCCGCCCCAACTTGGCGTTTTGTTTTGACTCGTTGCTTCAGCTTGCAAACCAAGAAAATATGACCCTCCCGTATTACGGGTCAACACCACTTCAACTCATGGCACATCTATTTTGGTATGAAACATACTGTTGATGGTTCAGAAATCCCAAACAACCACCTGGGATGGTTTTCCAACCCTATAAATAATGGGCTAAGTATCATCCTTGGTGGTGCAGGATTTTGTCCATCAACAGTATGAATGGAAATGTTTGAAACATCCGGAAACCATTTTCGTTGTCCTTGGTCCGGTCGGTGTGGTACCATATCGGTGGGATGAGTCCCTACAAATCACCGGGAGCATCTGCCCTTTCTGACAGATGAATGGAGTGGCCTACAGGACTTCCCATGGCACCGAAGGCATTTCTTAAAGTTTGGCCATTTTCAGGTTTGGCAACCTTAAAAAAACTGAAATTTCCCAAGAATTTGTTTGGCAACATGTTGGAAAATGTAAACTCGAATGACTCGAAACTTTTTCGTTTCTGAAATCCGTTGTTTGTATCCTGAAAAAGAATGACATCATATAGAATATTCCTCTGACGAGGAGTTATTAAAAGACCTCATGGGAAAATGGATGGTGGAATTCCAAAGTTTGGTTCTTTAGCCAAGAGTTCATGATAGGCAAAGTTTCATGCTTCAGCAGCTGCCCCCCAAATCAAATGACTGTTCTTTTAGATCATCTTTTATACATGATTTTTTTCATAACTATCATCAATCATCCCCCCACCAAAAATTCAAAAAATGAAACATCTGAAAGTGTCACAAAACACAAAAAAAAAACACACCAACCAACCTAACCACTCTCATCATTTTCAGTAAAAATGATGTCCCAGAGAATTTGTTTCACCAAATTTCCACATTTTTCGGTGTTTCCAAAAATGAAGGTACCCCCAAATCTCCCTTTTTTCATAGGGGTTTTTCCAGTATTTTCACCATCCATTTTGGGGGCCCAGCACTATTTCTGGAAACACCTACTTGGATGTCCCAGGAAGTTAGTAAATGCTTAGTAAATGGCTTATAACATACTTATAAATGGGGTATATTGGGGTTATAACCCACTTACTAACCATTTACTAACTTCCTGGGACATCCAAGTAGCACTATTTCTGGAAACACCTACACACACACCTCGAGTCTGAATTGATGTGCCAATTGTGCTGCTGCTCTTGCGATCGAAGGTGAACGATCCAAAGCTTCAAAGTGTAACAGCACGCGGCTGGCGCCTGAGGCTCAGGCCCAGAAAACCCCGGGGATTTTCCCAAACCTGTAAGGTTTGGGTGAAACTTAATATCACTGCACAAAAATTTAGGGGTTAAAAAAAAAAACGTGAAACTATCATGAGCTTTTCCGGCCATGTATTTATAGGGGTTATTAATTCCTTTCTTGTATAACTGGGGGCCCACTTTGTGAATAAGGCCGGCGGACTTTTTCCCGGGAAGGAAACATAGGTGGCATTGGGCTGGGTTTTGGCCCTTGAGATTCCGATTATTCTTGGTGAAAAGATAAGGCAATTTTGGTCATTGGCAATTTCTGGAGGGCAATTTTTTTTATTTTTGTGTCATATGATTGATTCATATTTGTTTAAAGAAATCAAGTAAAACTCTTCCCATTTTTTTCTGATGGGTGTGATTTTTGTTAATTATTGGTTGTTGTTCAAACTCTCAAAACGCGTGAATTGTTTGTTGGATTTTTCCATCATTTGAAACTCGAAATCGCAGGAAGTTGAGGTTTCAACCTTGCCTGCTTTGGCCAGCTCTTCCAAGTATTGTGCAGGTTGTGTGACGCAAAGATGTACATCCAAATAAGCTTTTGGCTCATGTAGACGAAGCGCTTGCACCACCTTTAGTGGTCTTTGAATCAAGTTGAGTTTCCAACAAAAGCAAAGGCAAATGATGGAAAGAACAGCTAATTTCTAAGCAAGAAACAACCAAAATGCCAAACTCTTTACCCAGCCACGCGGTTTTGATATGAAAAAAACATCAAAAAAAGGGGAAACCTAGCTGAAAAGTAGGTGGATCCACCTGTTTGCAAATAGACTTTAGACCCTTCCCGTTGATGTACGCCTACCTGGTCAATATGTGTTCATCCCCGCCGTTCCAGTTCGACGATGATTCGAAAACAAAATTGGACGAAAAAAAATGGCGGTTGGTGAATCCAAATGAATAACCTCTGGTAAACTAACATAGCTGGCTGGAATATCCCCATTTTTAATAGGATTCCTACATCTTCAATCCCGGTCCATTTTCCAGCAGGCTATGTTAGATTACCGGGATGTAGATATAAAAGGTTTGAAAAAATCCAAATCCAAACTTTCTGGCCAAATTATAATATTTCGCCAACCTAGGTTTCCCTGAAATAAGGGGATTTCCCTTTCTAAACCACCATTTGGGGTGAGGACTTTTGCAATTCAGCAAATGTTTTCTGATCAAAAAAATCGGTACATCAGGAAAAAATCTCATCCCAGATACCATAGGACCAAATGTAAAAGCTCCTTTGATCCAATTGCCATCAAAGACATCTAAATGTATAAAGTCTGCCCCTGCTCTTAAGACCCTCCGTGCATCCTTGGCTAACATCGAAAGGTCTCCAGCTAATACTGAAGGCCCTACCCTGATAGGTAGCGGTGCCATCTCATGGTGGATGTGATGAGAAGGCCATACGGCAGGAAGGAATGCATCAAAAGATGGCCGGTTGAAGAAAGACAAGGTCAGCAAAAACAAACGAAGCAATCTCCTGGAGATTCGATCGGAACAGGCAACAGGGTTTGTGGAGAGGGTGTGGAAACCAATCTGTCCAAAAAGTTGCGTGGCCGAGTACAACTGGCTCTCAAAATGTGTCTTTTCAGTATTGGATTTGGAGAGCCAAATTTGAAACAAATATGAACCGCACCAAATTTTGAGTCTATCTTTGAGATAGATTCGTGTAGAGTGTTTTTCTGCCCGCACACCTGTCTTTTTCATTTAACAAAAATCTCAAAAATCCGAAATGATCACCGACTCAAAACAGAGATTTGGGTCGGAAACAATCATCATTCCTCTGACTGTACACTCCTGTAAACTAACATAGCCAAGGAAAATCCACCATTTTGATGGCATTGACCAGGAAAGATGGGATTTACCACGAAAGACGGAGATTTTCCTGGCTATGTTCGTTTATTGGAGGTTCCCTTCTCTCAGGGTTTTGAAAATCAAGGATCTGAAACTTGTTCACAACAAATGGTAGCATGTTGTGGCCTCTTTTCAGCCAGATTGTGACACACATTGTTGATTTCAAAATACTCTCTGAAATATCTTGTACAAAACATATGTTTGAAAAAACGCACACATTTCTCACCAAATCATCTTTTGAAAAAGATATTCAAGTGTGGGTGATATATGTGTGTGTGTGTGTCAGTGATTTATGAATAATCGGATATTAGTAGACCTACTTAATAACATTCAAAAAAAATCACCAACCTCCAAGGTTTGCCATAATCACCTGAAACAACCCTAAAAAATAGGAGAAACCCCACATCACCAAGGGACTTGCTACCTGTCAATCTTTAGGGGCCCGATTTTCCCATGTAACAAGGTTCTTATGGTGGACCCCGACCGCCTTTGCACCTTTGCAGCCCGTGGATCCATAGGCAGCCGTTTTTTCGCCGCCATGGTGACAAAAAGTGCTGTGGCTGCTGTGGTGTGGTGATTTTTCTGCTACAATACACCCTTGAAAATTAACATGTCCCCTAAAAAGGGACTATTTTAGTAGGGAATACATCTTCCAACCATTGATTTTCAGGGGACATGTTAGTTTTCAGGGGTGTATCTTTTAATGAAAGAAAAACATGGAGAAAAAGTTCACAGGTGAAGATGGTATTTTCTTTTCCAAAAAAGCTTTGAAAGGAGCTTGGTGTTTCCCATGTTTTGTTTTCTTTGGGAAAGCTGGGTGATTTACAGTACTTGCGGATGCCTCAAAAACAAAAAAAACGGAAAAACTGATATTTTTTCAAAAAAAAAAAAAGTCTTTTGGGGGGCTTCCAAAGTGCCAGAAACTTTCCAATTTCACTTCGGAGCCAAATCCGTTTGACTTCCATCCCGTTTTTTCCGGCAGAAAACTCCTCAGAGCTGGATAACCAACCCGTTAACCCCCGGAAAGCCACAGGTTTTTTGGGGGGAGATCCTTCCAAATGGCCAGGCATTGGGATATGGGGGTTTTGTCACAAATTGACAAAGGCAAAAAAAAACAACAACTGAAATTTGAGGCCTGCCTTTTCTATACTCATCTTTTCACATCCTTTTTGTTTGCTTTCGTAAAATCACCTCATTTGGAAAACGCTCAATCCACGGCATTTTTGTCGAAGCCACTCGTTTCGGTTTCTGGTCTTCGAAATTGCTCGAAGACCAACCGGTGCTGCACACACACCTCTCAGCGTTCCAAATGCCGTGACGTCCTCCGACTTGCACAAATCTTTGCTGTGCAAATCCTCGTAACATGTCACTGAACTGCGCCAGGACATAACTGCCTGGCAATTCTGCCCGTCAACCTTTTTGGGGATGGTCACGTGACCCTTTTCGGGATGGTGATTTGTGACCTCCAACGATCGGGGATGAAGGTTGGTCACGGCTTGAATCACCTGGTGGAGGCCGTTTTCAGCCTTCAGGTACAAAATTCCTGGTCCATCTTGGCCCGAAAAGCTCGCCCCAAGCTCTCACGGAGCTGTGTGTGGCTGCTGCCAGCTGATGGAACCGTTCGCCCTGGGAATTTTGTGTTTCATGTTTTTTCTGTTGGTTGAACCGTCCAAGTATGCAAGATTCAAATGTTTTGGATGCTTGACAGCTGGAACCCCAGAATCGTCCTAAACTTTTACCATTTTCACGAACTTTTTTGACAGAACATCCAGAATGGCTATATGACGTTACCCCTGGCTGCATCTTTTTTCCACCCAAATCTTTTCCTGGCCTGGTGCAAAGCGCATGCTGTGCAAGTAGAGATTCGGGGCCAGTAGGTGTTGTGCCTGCAAAGTTTTCCCAGCGTTTCCCCATTCGCTCACCATGAAAATCTTGATTCGACCCTGTGTTTTTGTGTGTGTTATTTCTAATATGTCCATCTATTGTTCACAGCCAAAACGAATCTGTAAGGTTTACGGTTTGCATGAAAAGTGTGTGATTGGCTACCTGAAATTCTACAGCAATGACATTAATCCCCGCGATCCATCCGCGAGTGTTGAATCCTAGGTTTCCAAAATCCCTTGAGATGAAGGGATGGAATCCTCCCCCCCAAGTCCCAACAAAAAACGGCGGCCCAAAAAAAAACACAGGAGCATCTCACCCGCCCAAAAACACAACATCATCAGGTCTCCAAAATGCTGCGGCCCTGTTGGAAAAACACAAGTATATAGTTCTCCATGATTTCAACTCAAGGCATTTCAACTCAACCACATCACATATCAGTTTGACCACCCTGCAGAAAATTTGGGTTTTTTTTTAAACGAGTTCAGCACCTCCAAGTCTTGCCATGCGAGTGCACCACTCGCATCATAAAATACCATGCAGGCTTTCTTCAAGGATAGCAACTCTCTAGTTGGAAGGTCATCGGCTATGAAAGGTTGCTGCGTCAACATTGGACAGGAATAGTAAATCTCAAACCTCAAAATGGCTGTGTTTTGAAACGAAGACTTCGGAAGACCTTTCAAAAACGGCCGGGGGCCTGGGAAAAAAAAACAAGAAAGAGGGGTGCCCCCAACTTGAATATTTTGAAACCCGAAGGGAAGCGGATTTTTCTTTTGTTTGAAGAAAAGCTCGATCTCAAATACATGGATACCATGGAAAAGATCGGGAATCAGATCATAACTGCAGGGGATTCCAGAAATGAAAGGAAGACACCTGGACCGGGTCTGTCACAGCAAAATACTTTTAAAATGATTAATTACTATTCGACGAATCTGTCAAACCATTTTGTCATACCAGGTACAACGAAGAGGTGCTTCGAAACCTGTGGGGGGGGTGCCTCCGTTTGTCGCTCCCTTCCAAGCACGAGGGATATACGGTCGACTGTGAAACCATTTGATACTAGCTAAGGTTTCAACAAACGAAGGCCGTTGGATGATAGACAATGACCCAATCATGCCACAGGGTTTGCCATAATCACCTGAAACAACCCTAAAAAATAGGAGAAACCCCTACATCACCAAGGGACAATACCTTTCAATCTTTAGGCTTGATTTTCCCATGTAACAAGGTCCTTATGGTGTACCCCGTGCCATCATGATCAAATCTTGTTTTTTAATGAATCCCAAAAAGTTTGAGTGTGATCAAAGTCACATAATATGTTGTTTCTTGATTTTTTTTGTGAGAAAACCATTCGCCACGAGAAGAAGTCCAAGGTGTCGAATCTGGTACTTACTGCTTTTGGGAACATCAGGCTTTGGCTTCGTCGGGGTAAAAAAACGCACAAAAAATACGCTCTGGTCGGTGGTTGAACCACCCCCTTTGAAAAATATGGGTCAAAATATGAAATCCTCCCCAAACAGGGGTGAACATGAAAAAAATTGAGACCACCACCCAGAAAAATATGCTGATCTTCATGTTTTTGAGCGTCAGAACATCATCTTCTGCTAATTTCAATGCCTTTGCCAGGCTTTCTTGAGCGGTTGTCCTCGGCTAAGATCTTGGCTGACAGATCAGCTGATGATTTTTTTTCCAGGTGGCGGCGTTGTCATGCATATTGCAGCAGTGATACTGTTGATGGAAGAAATCCTGCACCACCTGGGGATCCATAAAGCCTTGCAAATACTGGGAAAAAAACTACCAACCTCAACTGGTGCGTCCATCATTAGTATCACCAAATGACTGTCTGGAAACTTCATCCTTAAAAGTTGTTTGAAACCCCCATTGGATTTCCAACCCCCTGCAAACCAAAATTCCGTGGCAATTGCAAGTATTCTTGCTGATTCAAAAGCGGCATCTTTCGTGACCAGTAGGGATCCAACAAGGCAATTCCTGCACATTTTTTGCCACTGTTACTGGGTAGAGGTTTTTGGGAAAAAATGTGCAGGGCAAAAAAACATTACCGATCGCATAGCGATCGCTGGAATGACATCTCCATTTTTCAGCAGGACCCATACATCTTCATTCAGGCTCCATTTTCCAGCTACCTATGTTAGTTTACCATTAAACTATACCATTTTCAAACACCTCTATGCAAACAAACACTTGCGTTGGCTATCTCGGGTGGGGAGGCGTTCTCCAATGAAAGCAAGCAAGTCATCCTCTATTCCAAGCAGTCACCTTTTTGAGAATCCAAATACAAAGATCCAAAATGCAATTCAAAAGAAACCAGCCAGTAAACGAGGCCTAAACTACAAAAAAATCCGACAAAAATGTGTAATTTTAACCCTTTTGCTTGCAAAAAAAACTAGACTAAAACTCGTGTTTAGAAACCTGGCGGGTAGCTCCAAATTAAATCGTTTCCTCTTATGGTTCCGGATTTTTTTAGATACCCCAGCTCAGTAAACCTCGCTCCCTTCCCAAGGAGCTAGGAATAGACCACAAAAACCCTAGGAATAGACCACAAAAACCCAGCAAAAAACACCGAGATCTTCTGGTTAACACCAAGATGCGCCGTAGCGGCGTGGTAGGGGAAAGTTGCTGCGCTTTGGCGGCGGCCGCAATGACGAGCGGTGACCTGCTTGGAGAAAGGGGTAAACAAAAAAAGGATGGTTTGAGAATGCGTTGGAAGATTTCTTGTTGCAGTTGGATTTCCTCTTGCATAGTTTCTTATGTTGAGTTGACTGAACCATCCGTTTCTGCTTTCAAGACACCCTAAGGAATGTCCTGCTAAGCGTATCTCCGAAGTCTTCAACGATAGCAGCTGTTGGGCTAAGAGTTCTGCACAGCTGAAACGCACTGCAGACTCCTGTGCAGTTTTTCAGCCCTAAGAAGCAGAGTCCTTTTGTGAAAGTTATATATGTAGATAGAATCGTGGGTTTCCCTCTTCTAAGAATATACACCAACAAAAATGATGAATTTGTTGGTTGGAGCCCTTGTGGACTCTTCATGCATATCCCGTGAACTCACGCAGACTGCCTATGTTTTCCTTCCACTCATGTTTCCACGTGTTGACCCAAGTGACTCCCGTGATCCTTCCCCAAGTTTGGTCTGTTAACCTGTGCACCCCTGACCCTTCAACTTGGCATGGAGGAAAATCCAAGGGGCCCACCATCCCATTTCGCCACCCAAAATCCTTCCCAACAAATCGCCGGCCTTTATTTTTTTTTCGGAAGGGATTATGATGTGGCCAAGCCCATCCCCCAATCATCTCCAATGCTTTTTTTTCAGGCCGACAAAAATTTTTTGGTTGATGAAAAAAAAAAACAATCCCTTTGGGGTTGGAGAAAAGGTGGAAGTCCAGGTGAAGCCCGAAAAACTTTCCCATTATCATGGGATAGTTGGATGTAATGATGTACCCCTACCAACGTACCCCTATGGGAAATCCCTATATAAGCCCTATATAGTGGGTATTAATGGGTTATAATCCCCAAGAATCCCTACAAAACGCAATTGTCCCAATTGTCCCTTGACATTTAAAAAAAAAACCTTCCCTACCTCAAAGTTTCCAGACTCCAGGCGGTATCGCATCCGCCTTGCCCCAAAAGCTGTCCAAATTTTCGCTTCTGCATGAGGTAGCCAAGGTTCATCGGAGAACATATCCTTTGGCCAACCGAAAAAAAAAAAAGGTGGGCGGATTCCATCAATTTTTGAAAGATGACAAGATTTGTTAGGATATCTGGGGGGTTTCCTAAAATGGTGGTACCCAACAACCATGGGTTTTCCTACTAAAAAGGATCATTTTGGGGTGTTTTGGGGGTACCACCATTTAAGGAAACACCCATATACATTAGTTATATGATGTTATAGGTAATTGTATATAGTACTTGAAGCCTAATGACTTCCCGAAGAAAAATTGTACATCGCCCCCTTGCACAGAATATGAAATATATGAAGCAGAAACGACTGGACGAAGAAAAATTGACAAAGCAAAGACTAAGATCCCAAAAAAAAACTCTGCGGTTTAAAAGATAGTTACTTGAGATGTTTCTCCCCTTCAGTAGCTGTCCGAGGTAAAAAATTAATAGGGAGTTCCTACAAAAAAAAATGTAGAGTGCTGACTGTTACTGGAAGTGGGGGAGCATCCCAAATTATCATTATCCCAATATTGCTTCATTGAAAATCAGAGATGGTACTTTGGAAGAAACGGGAATTTACGAATCAACCTGATTCTTTTGCTGCAGGCATGGATCGAAACCGAGAAATTGATGCAAACAGATTTGTGACAATTTCGTTCATGAAAAACACATTGAAACTGCTGAAGGGATGAAAATCTGCAAACAAAACGAACGAAGCGCAAGTTTTGTTTGACACTCAAAAAGATTTATATCATATATCCTTACATGTATAATTCCTCCGGGATAAAATGTCCATGTTTTTTCTCTTTCGAAATTTGATATAGCTTAATTTTTGCAATCTAATCACAATGGAGCTTGCACAGCTTCAATAAGAAAATTACTACAAAGATTGCTAGGTCAACAGATTCTTCGGAACCAAAACAAAAAAAAAAACGGGAAACTTCCGCCTCACGAAGTCGATTTTTTCCCACGACATTCGACCGTGAAAGTCGTTTGTTTCAATCTCTTCCGGACCAAGAGTCCCAATAGAAAATGCCCACATTCCTAGTTGGTGTTTTCAACCCATTTGAAAAATATGATCGTCAAAATGGGTTCATCTTCCCCAAGTAGTGGGATGAAAATAAAAAATATTTGAGTTGCCACCACCTAGGTTTTTTTTGTTGTCAAAATAGCTTTCCCGTCAAAATGAGTTCACGGCCATTCGTTTGCTGAAACACTTCGGTGGGTCAAGTTCAAGTTCGGTGGGTCAAGTCGTTTGTCTCAATCTCTTCCGGACCAAGAGTCCCAATAGAAAATGCCCACATTCCTAGTTGGTGTTTGAACCAACCCATTTGAAAAAATATGATCGTCAAAATGGGTTCATCTTCCCCCAAGGTTCGTGGGATGAAAATAAAAAATATTTGAGTTGCCACCAACTACCTGGAACCCAAATGACCCTTGTTTTGATTGGAGTTTAGACCTTGTTTAGAAGGGTTCAACCACCTCTTCGAACCGCCAAGAGTCCCAATAGAAAATGCCTACATTCCGGAACCAATTTTGTTGGAAGCCAAGGCTTTGCCAAATCCACATCTTTCCCATAGCGTGGTTCATTGCTGCTCCAATGAAAGCTTTCGCGATAGCCCTGTCGTATCCGGTCGGCCTCGATGCGTTTAGTCTCCCAGGAAATTAACATGTCCCACCAAACGGGAAAAGGAAAATCATCTTCAAATATGCCATTTTTGGGGGATATGTTAGTTCCCTGGAGGGTAGTCTTCGGTTGTTGTTTTCTGTTTTTTTTTTGAGACTTTTTGTCGACTTACCGTTTTGTTTGCGGGTTTTTCCTTGGAAAAAACCATGTGTTTTTTTAAACGACAACATTTTGCGGGAATTTTCTGGAATTTGGTTTTTCAAAACATGCCCGAATTTTCAGAAGAAAACCCATCAAAAGATTCAGAATATTTGTGCCTCCCAACCGTGCACGTAGATCAAAGTCTTTTTGTTTTCCACGTAATAGGCATTGCTTTGGCCTTTCACGTGCTTCTGACATGCACCATCGGCCCCAAAAAAGTAAAGGCCATAATCCAAAGACTGCGGAAATCCTTCGAAATACTTCAAGGATCTGTTCCTGGCAGCTGCGTGACCCTTCAAGGGTCACTTCCAAGGCTTTTTTGAGCCCCATTCTTACCGCAACAACAGCAGAGAATGAAAAAAACCTTGCTCAAGTGAAAAGGTGGAAGAATCCTAACACCTGTGACTTGTACTCAAAACACACTTGTGGGCTTCAACCATCCAGGTGAATTCATCATGATAATTTTCCTTCCAAAAAACCTTCAAAAAAAAACCTTTGAAAAGAATCGATGCGTAAGGTCCTTAAACTGTGCACCAAAAAAACAGACCAATTGGAATCATCTAACATTGATCTTTGGGATACAAAAAATCCTCTTTGAGAAGTACCACCTACCGTCCAGTTTTTCATCAATTCAAGATAAGCAAGAAATCTCCAACAGGACCTACTGAACGGACCCCTAAACCTTAGTATCTAATAACTCTAGCAACTTACTTAGGGGTCTGTTGGTAAGGTCCCATTCAATTTTTGATGGAAGATAACCTTTTTGCCTCGAAAAAGATGCCGAAATGTGGACGAAAAGGGATAGCTCGATACCTTCAAAAAGTCTGATCCATCTAATTCAAAATCAAAAAAACACTTGGGGGGTTCAGTTCCACATATCTTCCCATATATCCGAGCAACGTTCAAAAAAAAAATATGTATGCATGGAACCCAAATGACCCTTGTTTTGGTTGGAAAAGGCCTTGTTTTGGAGGGTTCAACCTTCAAAATAGAGGACAAACAGGTTCCAGGTATGTATATATATATATAAATCTGTATACATATATATATATATATACGTACATATATATATTATATATATATATTATAATATGTACATGTACATATATGCCGCCTCTGTTTCGGGCTGCTTAGTCTTGGATTTGAATCATCGTGGCACGTGCCACCATCCCTACTACTAAAAGCAACTACAGATTTTTCCCTTCCTCTGATATCCGTTCGATGCTTCACTGTAAAACGAAAAAAAAAAGCAGGTCAATTTCGGCTTGTCACGGGCGGGGTAGCCCCTTTAGGTTTCAGGTAGTCTCGTATCATATCAATCATACCCCTGGGCTTCCACCACCATTAAAATAATGGTTGACCCAATTCCGATGATTAAAACCCTGAGGTAAGCAATGGTGGTTATATGAACATCCATTGTTTAATGGTGGTTGGAATCCCAGGGATACAAAAAAAATCCTGGAGTCATTACGGATTTCTTCCACCTTCCTTCCACGGTGGAAGAAGCTGCCTCCTTCTACAGAGTTGACGGCACGTGACACTGGCAGCCGCCACCACCAGCACCACCAGAGGCAGGGAAGCATTACGCTGGTGTCGCGTTGGGAACCTCAAGGATGGCCTGTCTCTGAGCGAAAACCAATGTCATGTGTGAAAAAAGGGGCTCCGCGGCTTTTTTTGATCATGTGAAAAAGATAGATTGTCATATGGATGTTTCCGAAAATAGGGGGAAATACCCCCAAATCATCCCATTTTAAGAGGGTGTTCCATTATTTTCACCATCCATTTTGGGGGCCCACCCCTATTTTTGGAAACCCCCATACGCATACATGAAGATGATAAAGATTATTCTGATGTTGTATGCACAAGACACATCTACTTACTACTTCATTTTACTTCTATTTGCCTTCCTCCCCAGATTCATCGAATTTCAGATGCTCCGAAGATTATCACGAAAATTTGCCAGAAGCTATGACTTATGTAGGACTCATGTTGGTGCCATACAGCAGCAACAACCTTCCCCCGGTTCCATGCATCTTTCCAGTTTCCGAAGCCTTGATATCTTCAAAGCGCTGCTTCCATACTCGCTTCGGCATAGGCTACTTCCATAGGTTCCATAGCATGACACCCCAGGAATCATGGTTCAGGTGAGTGGCTTCAACTTGTGTGAGTGTTCCACCGGAAGTGCTTGAAACAGCTTTGAAAACATGGTGCTAAAGGAAAAATTTACTCTAAAAGAAGAAAGTCAGGGGTGGACAAGTTGTAAATTAACATGAACTTTTCCTTTTCAACAAACCAATGCAGCATTGTTGACCTGGAACCCAAATGACCTCTATTTTTGAAGGTCAACCCCCAAAAACGAGGTCTTTTCCCACCAAAACAAGGGTCTTTTGGATTCCAGGGATATCATAGATGCTCTTCACGTGATTTCGGATATTGCTTTGAATCGACCACATCATCAACATTCATGAGCCGGGAGTGGCGGCATTCCTCGCGAATTTTTTCCAAAAGCTGCTTTGCCAGCTGTGTGTGTTTGTATCTACCCTCCCTGAAACTAACATTTTCGCACCTCAAAACAGGGCATCCCAAAAAGAAACTAGGTTTCCAACCATCCATTTGCAGGTGCTATGTTAGTTTCAGGGACAGTATCTAGCCTTTTTTTCTAGGTTGAAAGCCCACGAATTTATATTTCATTGACATATCGACAATCAACTCTATCATAATCTGGTTGGTGGTTTCACCCCCATCTGAAAAATATGCTCGTCAAAAATGAGAATCCTTTCCCCAGGTAGGGGGTGAACATTTAAAAAAATGAGTTGCCACCACCTAGATATGGCCCTATACATAGGTTTCACTGGATTTTGTTTTTTTTTCACCCCCTATTTTTCCGGGAGAGATATTTCATAATGGTTACCCATGATAAACTTCGTATTCTTCCAACCCATTAAGGCTGAAAATATCAGATGCGCAGAAGTGGCCTCGGCCTCGGCCTCGATCCAAGCCAGGATTTTTCTCCAACTCCAACGGCTCGTTGAGGCCCTTTCTCTCCGAAGTCATCATCTACGCTCCCCTCACAGTGAGCCACGAAAAAAAAAAACGGCCCGAAACTTTCCATGGAAATTTTTGGTTGGTTTATAGGGATCCTTATTTCATGGATTATATTATGATCCCTATATAACATGGGTAGGAAATGTCATCCCCTATATAACCCAACCAACCAGGGGCCTTTTTTTTCTTTGCTCACATCAATTTCTGCTGGCCACGAGGCCAAAGTCATACTCCCATCACATCAATTTCTGGCAAATCTTGGCTCGAGTGGTCCGCAAAAAACTCTGTTAAAAAACGAATCGCCACATTTATGAAATCCTCTTAAACTGAAAGGGAACCCTCTTTGCCGTGGGTTTGCCATTTCTTAAGATCATTTGGAGCGTCCAAGCCGGACACTAATGAAATGACTCTCAAAGCAAGATCGAGTGTCGAATAAGAACGAAATGAAATGACTTTTTCAGAGTCAAGGAGAAGGAAACCAAGGGATTGAAGTTGCTAAAAACCAGCCGGCAGGCAACAAAATCTCCGTAAGATCTCATGGGACGTTCGGACCATGGAGTTCTCAAAAAAATTGCTTGGCCTGGCTGCGTTTTTTTGTTGATTTGTTTCCGGTCAAAAAGATATCCCAAAGCATCCATCCTTCTTGAATTTCTGAGTCACGGGTGCAAGTGAATAGAAGATTGTTCTTCAGAAAGGTCTGATGAACGGGCAGCACATTTTTTGCGACCGGGAGGTATGAAAAACCCTTTCTTCGAAGCAATGGGCTTCGGGCTCCTGGCCTGTTTGATTCTCCCAAAAAAAAAAAAACATCCATTTGTTGTCGGGCTTCGGTGCGGAAACAAATTTCATGAACAGCTGGAGTTCCGAACAGTCCAAGAGCCAAGGTAAGCCCCCTGTATGGCCACGATGCTGGCAACAGAAAGAGACGAGTGGATCAAGTGATCAAGTCATGTAAGTCATGTGTCATGTTACAAAGGGCCAAAATGCTGTGATCAGCAAACAAGCAAGTCTCTTTTCAATGATTCAGGTGATACCTGACTTATAAATGTGGAAAGGAAATTCTGCTTTGTCGAAAGTGCGACGGAAAAGCCGTTTAGCAGCAGACAAAGAGTGCTGTACTGGGCCAAGACAATCATCGAAACAATACACGCTATCATGCAACACAATCCCAATATTTGGATTCAGAATCCATCCTCGATATAATTTTCATCATAAACTCCCAAGACAAATTCTCATGAATCCAGAAACTCCTGATTGTCAACCCCAACAAAAATGCAAACTGAAATGCCAACCGGTCAACTTGCAGCTGCCGGGGGCTTCCTGAAATGCCAGCCGGTCCAATGCGGGAATTGGTTCTTTCACCTCCCTGCATTGAGGCAAGCAAAACCGAGGCAAGCGATGCACGCTCGCAGCAATAAAGGTTTTCTTGTTGGAAGGAGCACAAACAAAAAAGTTGTGATTTGCTGTTGATTGAAGAAGTGCCTTTTTTTGGTTGAAAATGTGGCAACAAAAGTTCGAATGGGGAAAAAAATTGATCAATGAAATCAGGTAATTGGATCCAACGAATGTGTTTTTCGCATCGAGATTGGGAGAAGTTAAGTCAAGAGGTCCTTTCGAATTTCAAGCCTTTCCACATATTCTTCCTAAGCTGCAAGAGACAAAACATCATGATGAATCTATGAGTCTTCAAAAAAGTCTCTTCCATGCGTCACGCTCCGCTTCCAACAAAACGGCGGGAAATTTCCATGGGTCTCTTGACCACAGTTGGCTGCCTTGACTCGGCTCGGCTCGTGCCGGCTCCAATGTCTGCAGTTGTTTTTTTCGCTGCATCCATGAAGCTCATTGAAAAAAGGCCGAAAAAAAAGGGGGCTTCCATGTTGAGAAAGACCTGACAGACAAAACGGGCCCCCGAGGCAAAGGCCGGGTCACGGCGAAGCTCAATCTTTTGGCAAAATCTGAGAATTTCCATGAATCAACAAAAACAAAAGATATGAAGATGAATCTTGAAGTTGCCAATAAAATTGGAAAAAATATGTCCAGGAAAATATATATAACCTGTCCCAAATTTGTTCAAGATCCAAGTGAAACAGCCAACCATTTATTTCAATGGTACTAATTCTTATTAAACTGTAAGATCATGGTGTGTTGGGGTCTAAAGTCCCATTCTTTCCATTTTTCATAGGGGATAAACTCATCAACCCAATTTTGTAGGGGCTCAAAAAAACCGATTATAAGGATTCCCGTCATTAAAGGTGGGATGAGTTTATCCCATCCCCAAATATGGGTGTTTCCAAAAATAGGGGGAAGTCCCCCCAAATCATCCCATGTTAATAGGGTTTTCCATTATTTTCACCATCCATTTTGGGGCCCCACTATTTTTGGAAACACCCATATGGCTTAGCAAACAACCATGGGTTTTCCTACTAAAAATGATCATTTTGGGGTGTGAAATGGGGGTTCTCCCCCTATTTTCGGAAACACCCAAATATAGGGAGGTGGATATCGACTAAACCCTGGTCACCATGTGTAAAAAATCTGCCGGTTTGTTTCTCGGCCTCCCTCTTAGGCTGAGCCATCACTTCCTGGCTGATGACTGGGCAGCAGACACGAGGAGAATTGACGTTTGTTTGGTCCGGTGGAAGGTGGGAAGGGGTTTGATTCATGGAAATGATGTCCTGGGTTTTAAAAGGAACATGAAAATCACAAGTTTGAGAAAATCGAGAGGAGAAATGCCCAATGAAAAGAAAATTTCCGCAACCTTCGAACCGGCCGGCCTTTGGGAACAAACAGGAATCCCGTTCAAGTGGGCGAAAAAAAAAAAACTCTGATGGACTCTTTCAAGGGGGTTATTGTTGGGTCCCGCTCCATTCAACTGCAAAACAGTGACTGCTGCGAGCACTTCCTTAGCTATCCTTCATAGTCGTTCCTACTATCAGCGGCCAGTGTGTCTCTTTGCCCGGGAAAGTGACGCTGATTCCAACACGATTATCACCTGAGTGACATCAAAAACCTTGGTCGACATGGCATGCAAACCTGCAAAGATCAGCAAACCTCTTCGTTTTGACTTATCCACGTGTACAAGGCATACATGTCAAGAAATTGTGGAATGATTCTGGTCCACACTGTTTTTCCTCAAATCCCACACCAAGTTCATAGTTAAACAATGGGTATATCGGATACATTCAAACGTAAGTTCCCTCCCAACAATGCTAATTCTCAATGGGGCCAAACCCCCTACCATCCCTTACCCTTACCTTCCCATTCAAGGTACAATTGGGTGTACCCCTATATATAAACCATAAATACCCACAAAAAAAGGGCTTTTTTGTAGGGATTTCCCATAGGGGGCCCACGTTGGGATCGGGGTACATCCTATCCCCTGACCCATGCCCAATTTCCAGACTTCCTGTGAACAAAAACTCCAAGTCCGCCCAATCGCTCCCTGGCAGGCAGCCGATCGAAAACCGACAAAATGGTTCGTCACATCGCCGGGCGTTGTTTTCAAATGCGTTTCACTGTGGGGGATTTTTGGATTTTTTTGCCCCGGGCCCTATAAATGGAGTCAAAAGGTGATATATAATGTATGTATATATATATATATTATTATAAATATATATATATATATTATGTGTTTGGTGGTTTCAACCCATCTGAAAAATATGCGCAAGTCAAATTGGATGATTTCCCCAATTTCCGGGGTGATTTTTTTTTTTAATGAATCCACCACCTAGATATGGCCCAAAAAATGGCTTTCACTGGATTTTTTTTTTTCACCCCCTATTTTTCCGGAGAGATATTTCACCCTGAAAACCCCGCGGATGCCCGCAACAAGGGCGGCATTTGGGAGGGTTTGGAGGATGGAAAAAAAAACATGAAAACCAACGGCAGTGAAAGAGGAGGATGTGTCAAACTCACCTAAAAAAATGGGAGATACTGTTGATGGACAAAATCCTGCACCAGTTGAGGTTGGTAGATTATCCCATTATTTATAGGGTTTTAACCATCCCAGGTGGTTGTTTGTGATTTTGTCCATCAACAGTATTTGAAGTTTTAAGGCACAAAACCCGTGTTTTTCCAAAGGTTGTGAATGTTTAACATAGCTTCCAAAGGTTGGGTTGTGAAACCCTTCCCTGCAGTAGTGGTGGCAAACGAAGGTTGATAGGAATCACTCTAACTTGCAGTTGTCAAAGGTGGTTTCTTTGTAGCTTCACGTCATTTCTTGGTATAGCGAGGTGGACATCAGTTTAAGCCTGTTTTCAGCGCTGAGATCTTAAGGGAAAACTGTGACTTACCACGATTAGTAAAATCAGTCGACCTTTTTGGTCACTCCATCAAGTAGTATACAAAACTCCAGAGAACCACGATGGGATTTTTTTTGAAAAAGTCAGAATCCTTCTTGGTACTTTCACCATTTTTCAAAACATCCACACCAAAATGATGAAAACTTGCAACTTCCGAACGCCGCAGTTTTTATCTCGAACGCAAAAAAAAAAAACCTGGGCAATGTCCAGTCATACCTGGGGAACTCTGTCGGCTGAAGGCCAATGCAGGGCCATGCAACCTCGAAAACGGAAGGAGAAAACACGCCGGGCTTTCCGTTGAATTTACCCAGATTCCAAACGTTGATGTGCAAAAAAAGATTGGTTGTCCCTCACTTCCCAGTCATAGTGGCAAATGAAGGGTGACAGGGATACCCGAGCCTAAAAATGGTCAAAAATCCTGGTGGTGACTATTGCTGGACAGCCCAAAACATGCCAAATAAATACATGCATCTTCTGTATGATGTACCAGCCCCTAGAAAAATCACACCAAAAAAACCTCTCAGAGTAGCTGACTTAACTCAATGGGTATTGAAAGATATCACTCAAAAATCCCTAAAAACGCCCGCCTCTCTCGAAGGCGACACTTTCGTTGGAACTCATCAGAAAGCTCTCGAAGTGACCCTGCACGCGATTCAAGGTTCACTTCACTGATTTGCACCTGGAACCCTTTGATGACCCTTGTTTTGGTGGGAAATGACCTTGTTTTAGGGGGTTGACCTTCAAAAATAGAGGTCATTTGGGTTCCAGGCATCTAAAATAGTCGTTTCAACGTGACATATTCCCAAGTAACATCTTTTTACAGGAAAACAACTTGCGAACTCTTCGTTGTACGACATCTTCCCAGCGAGTGGGAAAAAATGAATTCCTTGGAATACCCCTCATCGAAAGAAAAAAGGTGAGATTGTCCGATGTTTACTTAATATTGTTTTTTGTAGGTTCCAAAAAGCATTGGAGGCATCGTCACTTTCTAAAAGAGAACATCCGTGTCGGCTTATCTTTGCTGTATTTTGGTGTTGACCCCGAACAAAAAATTGCCAAGTTAGATTCCCAAATAAATAAAAAAACAAAGATTCACCTCAATGTATGAGGTAAGGGTCATGAAATATGACACCAACCCACACCATGCACGAGTGCTTTTTCTGGAAATCCATCAAACAATTTACCAGACATTTTAGCATCAAATTTTGATATCCGACCGCAACAAAAAAATTAGATCCCATTTAATGACCCCTGTATTCTCAAATGACTTGATTCGTCACGAATATCGAAAAAGCCACGCCTGCTTGGGAACTCTCGTAACCATCTGATTTCGCCTTGCCAGAGTGGTGGACTTGTCATTAAGGAGTCAACCAGGGAAACAGGTACCCTCCAGGGAATTTACATATCCCACCTTGGGAAAAGGAAAATCATCTTCAAAATGCCATTTTTGGGGGATATGTTAGTTCCCTGGAGGGTATACGTGAAGCATTTTTAAGTTCTACTTCCTCTGTTTGTCTTTGTTCCAAAAAACGAAAAAATCTCCATTTTGGCAACTCAAATGATTTTCCTTTGGAGAAAATTCCTGGGCCTCCACGAATTTCCTACCCGAACATGATGGACGCTGCTGTGATGGTCGCGGAACCACCGAGGATGGTGGCACTGGGATCCTCTGGAGAAAAGTTCATCTTCACAAGTGTCTTGGGAATATGTTCGTACTCAGGGCCCGATAAAAAGAAATGAAAATCATACGGTAGGTACAGTCAATTTATTGATTTACCATTTAATTCCGGTGAGATCAGGGATGGTCTGAAAAAAGACCAAGCAATTCATGGGAGATAAGCTATCTGCTTCGCCCAATTTTGTCCATGAACAATATCAAATACACAAATCTATGTCAGACGACCTCCCATTTGCAATTCCCAGTGCTCCTTGCAAAGCATCCTGTCACCGGGCCGCTGTGTTTTTCACGGGTTTTTTTTGTTGCAAGTGGTACCGGTGTCTGAAAACAACAGATTTCAAAGGTATCAGAAATTGGTACAGTATCTGATTCGTAAGACAGGAGCAACATTACCCACCATCAAAATCAATGACTCCACAAAAGGCTCCACCTGATACCTGACACCTTCCCTTTATGAGTTGAAGATGTGGTTTTTTTTTTCCGCCTGGTTTGCCAGTTGCATCCGCCATCCTTTCTACACAAAGACAAAAAAAAAGTGTGAGTCCTTGAGCCGTTGGAAAACGGTTGCGGGAAGCAACCAAAGATCGAAACCTGTGGGGTTATTTTCTCTTCTTAGACGCTTCTCAGCCGAAACAATCTATAATCTAATAATCTTCTCATAAACTTAATGGCTTGGAATCTTGGACGACTGTAACGCAGGGAATGAGAATGAGACCGCCAGACAAGGAACGGATGAAAGGAGTGATGGGGCCTAGGGGGAGTAGCGGAGATGAAGGTTTCAAAAGTTTACTGTTCGCAAAAATCAGTCGCATTCCCCTCACAATAGGAAAAAACCTGACAGAAAGAGTCCATATGATGAAACTGAACCTGTAAGAAAAGACGAATCGCAAACGCACCGAACAAGTTGGAATTGAAACAAGTTATTGAAGAGGCTCTCAGAGCTCTTGGAAATTAGATTTCATCATGCTGAAGCAAAACACACAAATTTCGGGGGAATTGGCAGCATCTCCCCAGGATGCTTTCAAGTTTGAACAAACCTACCACAGCTAGGATGACAAAAAATGAGACTGCAAAAACAAAAAAGCGGTGAACGAAAACGCAACAAACAGAACTTCTTTTCCTCCTGCTTTGTCCGCACGGTCATTGCCGAAGTCCTGCCCGGCTATGGCTCAAAAAATTCTTCGACCTAAATGGATCTTCCAATCTTAAATGCCATTATATAGATGCCATTGAATACCTATACAAATGATCATTAGTTCTTGCCATCTTTTGCAAGTTTGAGCCACAGCCATGTGCGGAACGAAGCCACATGGCGAAGTTTCTCGGGATGCGCACGGCAAACCCGAAGAAGACGACAAAACCCCCCAGCCGTTTTGAGGCATTCCGCGACATTCTTCAGTTGAAGAGCTTCTGAATCTCTTGGTGCATGATCTGAGCAAGATAACTCAAAAAAAAGAGCCGGCTGGAAAAATGAGGGACTGTTGATGGAGGAAATGCTGCACCAGCCATTATTTACAAGGGTTTCTACATCCCAGGTGGTGCAGGATTTCTTCCATCAACAGGAGTAACCACAGATTTGGGATCATATTCAGTGGGTCAAGCAGTCAATCCAGATTCCTTTTGGGGGGTCAAGAACTTTAACACAGTCAGATTGGTGGAAAATTCTTGGGATTTTGGTAGATGCAACCAACCTTGCAAGGCAATCTAGAAATTCTTGAAGACTTCTGATATGTTGCCTTTGAACATAGCAACACGCAAAATAGAAAGCTTCATCAATTTTTTTTCAAATCTATATTGTCAATTTTTAAGAATCAATTTGGGTTCCTCAACAAAAAATAACTACAACTACATCAGTCACTTCCCCCTTCCATTCTTCCCTTCAATTCCATCCCCCACCTTTCGATTGCGAAGTTCTGTCACTCCCAACTCTTTGAGATCTCCGAGCGTTAGAGTTTCAAGGCTCATTCCATCGATGAGATTCTCCTTGAAGGCCTGGACATACCTGAAAAACCCGGGCCTTGGCCTCGGGCCTCGTTTCCCTTGGAACAATCCCTTTCGGATTTTCGTCAAAAAAAAAGTCAAAGTTCCGGGTGGGTAAAAACACAGATTTGTGAAAAATAATCGGATGAATGTTTTCAAACCATCTTTTTGAGATCAAAGCTGCCAATGAAAAAAGAGAAAAAACTTAAATATATATATATATATATATACATCTTTCACCAAGACTTCGATGGAATTAGACTTGAAACTTGAACTCTCTCTGCAAAAAGTCGGCCTTTTTTGAATCGAAATGAAAAAAAACAAAAACACCCCCAGAGCCCAGCCTGCGATGTCTATCCCCTTCCAAGTTCCATAACCAGTCAGCCACCTCTTCCACCGTCCATTCCTGTGGTAAAAGACTTCCATTATTCGAGGAGATCTCGGTGGAGGTCTCACAGTCTCCTTCGCTCTGGGTTTCTTCCAACTTTTCCAACTTCTCCGCCTTTCCAACGCCACAAGTCGGATGCTTCAAGTGGTCGAAGTGCTATCCAAATATCTAAAGTCAACTTCATGTTTCGTACAACATAGACCTGCACGACCTATAAATCTGCGAAATAAAATGAACAAAATTCTAAAATATAATGTTTCTTCAAATCAATTTGTTTTTCGTTACTTGATCAAATTTGCCCAAATGATATATATCTTTTGTGATCTCAACCTAACAGCCTACCGCCTACCGTTTGAAAATCCTGGCGCCTCAGGTACTTGAGGCTGACCTGACAAAAAGCTCCCACCACCGAATGAGGCTGTCGTGTGTTGTTTCTGTGAAAAACAAAAAAGGTATTTGTTTCATCACTTTTTCTGAGGACACCAAAGATAAATACTGCAAACAAAAAAAAACATAATCATAAAAGGCATATCCACCAATGGGGACCATTTGCGTCATGTTTGTTGGGCAACCTGAGCTCCAAACCATCCGCGTACCACAGCAACAACGGATCTTCGACAGCCGACGGGTTGGTCACATCTTCCACGGATGACGCGGTACCCACCGCGTCCGCGTTCGCGTTCCGACGTGGCATGATGTCGTTTTGCACGAGCTTCAACAAGATGCTTTCCAAGTCCTCTCCTCCAAACTTACTGAGTGGATGCAAGGGATCCACACCAAAGATCTGTTGAAAATGTTGAGCTTCTTCAAGGAGTTCTTGTGATCTCTCACAATCTTTGAAACCATGTCTTCCAGAACCGCAGCAAAGACAAAGGTGAAAAAAATTGCAAGAGCATGAGGTGAAATGACATCCTTTGTTGTTAAAGGACATGCAGAAATTTCGTGCTTGACTCAGATCCATCTGGAGTCTGCTGCAGGTGTGGATGGCTAAAGATGCAATGAAGCTTGGCAAAGGTTCACCACACCACAAGATCCGGTGGTTTTTGATGATCTCACCCCCTTTGTGCACTGGATCCTTCCAAAAATCATGACGTTCTTCCCGTTCAAAGAGCATCTGATATGACATGGCTTCCAAGTTCAGGAAGTACTCATACAACTGAGGATACTCTGCCGCCAACTTTTCTTTCGTAAGCTGGTGCTCCTGGAAAAGGGAGGATTGGAAGTGTCAAAAAAGCCGGAGCTTTGGTAGGATGGACGCCGTTTTTTCCCAATAAAGAAACTGAAACCTGGTGAAACCAGTGGGTGTTTCAGGAAAAGCACGACGATTTCCTTACAACTTCTTACTCTGAAAAGAGACCCAATGGTAACACTTGAAAATCAAGCCACAAAGAAACCTGGCACGAAATGCCAATGGCAATTGCACGAAAAGAAATACGATCTGTATCCATATCTACCATCTATAACATACAACACGGCCCGTGGCCAGTAGCCAGTTTTCAAAAAAAGGCATTTTAATCCAATGCTTTGAGATCTTCATCCTTTCGTTGTGAAAATGTTTGGCCCGAAGCTCAACGTCGAGAGGCGCCTCAGTTGGGGCTTCATCCTGAGGTCTTTCATCCAGATCCATCCCTGATTTTCGGAGCGACGATAGGTGGTTTAAACTGATTTGAATCCCAAGGATTGTTTGTTGGGTGAGTTTTTTAATCTGGAAAAATATTATATAGGTACCAGGGGAACCTACGTTTCCTTCCTTTTTATAGGTTACAACTTACAACCCATATTTTCGGGGTGTAAAACCTTCAATTTTCATGGTTTTGGGGTCCAAGGGTAAGCATTGAAAAACTCACCGAAAAACAAAGGCTGGCATGAAAAATCAAAGCAATCCCATCCTCATCAGTTAATTTTTCATCAGTTCCACAGATTCGTATCCCGTATTCAGAAATTTGACGACAGGATTCTCAGTTCGGGTCAGATTTCTCTTCACTCTTTTAATTTAGCCTTTTAGCCATCAGTTCACAATCGGCAAAAAAAAACAAATAGGTTTCCTTATGAAAGGGGTCATTCCACAAGTAGCTCTTACCATCAAGACAAGACATCAATTAAGCTTTCGCAAAACTCAGGACACGGAGAAAAAAGTAAGGAAGAACGGGCTGGTTGGACTTATCCTGTGCTGGTTGGATAGCCTTCATTGCGTACAAACAAAGCCATTTGATTCTTAAGTCAAACAACAGTTACTGTACACCGTTACCACCCCCCGAAAACAAACATGGCTTCTGGAAAGGTGCCATCATAAAAAAGGAAAGGTATAAAGTAATCCTCCACCTTACCCATTGATCTTCCAAACTTTTGCTGCTGGCTTCTCGCCTCGAGATACGTCTTCATCAGATGCGTGGACCTCCACATGAACCGCTGCTGGCAATGCAGGTGCTGTAGGTGGTGTATGTGGCACAGGTGGCTCTGCAGGTCGTACTGGTGGCAGAGGTGGCGCGGGTAATGCCAATAGTGGTGGTGGTGTTGGTGCTTGGCGCGTTGCCAAACATGGACCTGTTGGTGCTGTGTGACCTGGACAAGGATGGTACTTCCTACGGCAAATGGCACAGCATGGCAGGATGGGATGGTAGTTGCATCCACAAAAAGGAACTTTTGCTACATGAATTTCAACTAACCACAACTTTCACCCCAAAAATTGGACAACTTTTTTGTTGGATTCAGATGCAAAAGGTTGTGATTGGAGCACCCCAAAAAAAATGTCAACCAGATTTTTGCGGCTCCTCCTTTCCTTCAGCACATCCTCCCGGTACCATGAGTAGTTCTTCAGCTTGCTTCTTAGCGCTCAAAAACTCCCCAGCCTTTTTTCCCCGGATGTCAAGCTGTAGGAAATTCCTACTTGGAGGATCATCCCATTTAGTAAGTGGTTAATACCCATGGGTGATCGTAGGTCCCCTAAGTAGGGTTAATCCCCTTCCAAATGGGCTAAATGGCTTATAAATGGGGGTTACTAACTACTTACTAACTGGGATGATCCTCCAAGTAGCAACGCATTTTGGAACTTCGCAGATCTGTTGAAAGCTCCTCTAGTTGGTGGTTGAACCAACCCATCTGAAAAATGTGATATTAGTCCAATTGGAAATCTTCCCTCAATTTTCAGGGTGAAAATAAAAAATATGTCAAACCACCACCCAGTTCCTTGGATTTTTGAAGGAACCCCGGTCAGGTCTCCAACCAGCAAATCAGCGTAACCGGAACCGAGCAGCTGATGTTCCCGTGAACCCCGAGGATTGAGCGGTGTGCCCGAGTGCGAATGGTCATCTTGCACGAACTTCCTGATCATCACCGGGTCGGAGGGGGGAAACCCTCCCTCCCCCAATATGTAAGTTACATTAGGGGTATACACCCCACCTAAAAATGGGATGTAAGGGGTAGGAATGGCAGATGTGTGTGTGTGTGTGTTTTTTTTAAGTCTGCAAAAAAGCCTGTTCCGAAAAAGAAAAAAAAACGGCAAACGCGGGATTTTAAAAAAAGGAAGACCTGGCGGCCCAAGCAGTGAAGAATCTTTCAAGGTTTCTCATTGACATTTTGGAGCTGACTCTGTTGGAAAGATCGAGTCTGAGTTTTTTTTTTGCTGTCCATCAAAGGCAGCTAAAAAACTTACACCCTGGAAGATTAACGGCTGGAACCTGAGAATACACCTGTTTGAAAAGGAAAATCATCTTCGAAACCATCATTTTCAGGTTCAAGCTGTTAATCTTCTGGGGTGTACACCACCTTTTTTTGTTCCCGAAGGTTCTTGCACAGCAAGCACTTGAGCCATCGCTCCGACGTTTCATCCCCTTGAATGCTGGGTACCTTACAAATCAGTCACAAACGAATTCACCGTTCTCATCCGGTTTGATCGCCAGAAGGAAAAAAGAAGACATGTTCGGTCAACCTTTTGGATGGACTTGATTTGCACTCTCTTGGCTACAAATGATTTTTTCCCTTCCGAGTTTTCAAATCAAAACAAATGCAAAAATGAAAAATGACCAAAAAACTTCTTCGCCAAAAAATAAACATCTCGCTCAAAAAAAGGACAACTAGTTTCTAGTTGGTGGTTGAACCAACCCATTTGAAAAATATGCTCGTCATATTGGATCATTTTCCCAAGGATAGGGATGAAAATGAAAAAAATGTTTGAGTTGCCACCAGGTAGTTTTGGTTACATGTTCTTATCCTGTTGGTCACATCCAAAATCGCCCACCACCTAGACAAATGTTGCTGTTTCGTTTCCTTTTTAACAAAGCCTGAGATACCCAAGCCAAGCATTCCAACTCCGGTGCCGGATAACCGGTGCTTTCCAACTTCTTCATTTCCAGCCACGAAGCTAAACGTCGTTTGTGGTCTCCTCCGTCAAAATTAGAGGGTTTTTCTAGGTGGGTGTTTCTGAAAATAGGGGGTTTTCCCCCCAAATCATCCATTAAACAATAGGGTTTTCCATTATAAACCATCCATTTTGGGGTATCCCTGTTTTTGGAAACACCCAGGTCTACTACATTAGGTTTCATGTACGAAACAGAGACAGGCTCTGTTTAACCCGGATCCTTCGTTTGAATATATGAAATTTGATATTGATTCTTTATGAAGATATGGGCTATCTGAGAAAACTCTTCTGGAAACTGAACTCTAATTATCTATCTCGATCTTTTTAGCATCAAAAATGACATTCAACAAAGACCTCCAAAGATCAGATGTGAAGGTGTTCACCCTGTGATTCTTTTTGAACCCCCAAAAAAAAAACAGCTTCCCGGCATTGGCAACCCAACTGACGCCGGTTTCCAGGTTTCCCAGAGGTTTTTTTTTCGGACGGGAGTTCCACCTGATCAAGATGCTTTCCTGATCTTGTAGCTGATTTGATCAACTTGGATCACTTAAAACAACCAGGTTTCAACATGCTCCATTTTCATTTTCCCATCATAAAATTGATATTTATATATATATATACAGTATATGAGTTGAACCCCAATTTCAATCAACCCAAGCGAAACACCCAGGAGACTCACCAAATTCTGCTGTCCAACGGAACCGTTGTTTGCCAAGATGCCCAACTTCTCATGCACACACTTCTTGTGATGTTCTGAAGAAAGATGGTCCTGTGAGAAGTTTTTAAACACCAACCTTTTCACGCCCGAAAACGAACGCATTCCGAATTCATCCCCTAAAAGAAAGTGACGATTTCAATAGGATAGTAGTTTAGTACTTCCAACCATTATTTTCAGTTAGTTTTCGGTTGGTTTTCGGGGGAGTAGATGCATTTTTTTCATGTTCGACATGAATCTTCACCGGAAACATGGATCAAAACTTCACTACTTCACACCCCAACAAAAGCAGAAACGTTGCCAAAAGAAATCCCCAAAAAAAACCATCAGCCACAACAACAACAACAACAACAACAACAACAACAACAACAACAACAACAACAACAACAACAACAACAACAACAACAACAACAACAACAACAACAACAACAACAACAACAACAACAACAACAACAACAACAACAACAACAACAACAACAACAACAACAACAACAACAACAACAACAACAACAACAACAACAACAACAACAACAACAACAACACACAACAACAACAACAACAACAACAACAACAACAACAACAACAACAACAACAACAACAACAACAACAACAACAACAACAACAACAACAACAACAACAACAACAACAGGGTTCCCGCACCAAACCCACCGCGTGAAACCCCCATCCGCTTCCCACCTTCAAGCTGGCGTCATTCCTGAGAGTGAGACTCTCAAGTTGTGAGTTTTCAATCAACCCTGAAAGTCCCAAACCTGCCATCAACCCTTGGGAAGACGTTGGTAGTGGGTCGAAGTTCACCCATTTTTTATAGGAATGGTGGAAGGGTTGCTCCCCCCGGCCCACTAACAATGGAATTCGTGAAGGTTTAGTTTGGGGGTCCTTCATAATAATGAACCGATTATTATTTCACTGGCATCGTGGGTGGGGGGATACCCCCAAGTAATGGTTTATTATCATCCAATAAGAACCAGCATGTTAAAAATGGTGCTTGACTTCCAGGGGATCAACATCAAACCTATCCAGACAAAGCTTCAAATGCTTCTCACAGAGGCGGCAAAAGTACTGTCCGGATGCTTTCAGCCACTTCTGGTCTTCACACCTCCAACAAAGATTTTTTTTGCCAGGGTTGTGCCAAAACATTCAACAAGAAGCCTTTTTGCAAAAGAAGATCCTCTTCGAAAAAAAAATGATTTATTCTTGAACTTCGTCTTGTGATCTTTTTTTTGGCTTGTCATCACTTTCTAAATTTCTGCCAACCAACAAACTCAACCAACTGCCATGATGCAAACGCTTCCAAGGAGTTTTTCCAGTTCAAGGCACTGAACCCAATAGGAACCATTTCCCCAATCTTCAGCTTTCACCACCTCAAAACAACTGTTGGATGATGATCCAAGATGACCCTTGGATGATACCCCATGGCAGCCATCCTGAAATTTTCTTTTCAAAACAAGGCCATACACCTGGGGCAAAAGAACCAAAAGAACTTCCGCAGAATTCGCTGATGACAAATCACCCAAAGGTGCGTCAAAAGACCAGGTTCGTCGAAGGTGGTTTCAACCCGTTTGAAAAATATGCTCGTCAAATTGGAAATCTTCCCCAAATATGGGTGATATAAATAAAAATATCTGAAACCACCACCTAGGATTTGATTTTAGGACCCCTAAAAAAGAACATGCAAAATACACCAGAAATAAACTCATATTCAACACACAATCAAACACATTAAAGATTTGTTTCGTACATGAAACCTGATGTCGGGGTTTCCGAAAATGCTGGTACCCCCAAATCATCTATTTTAGTAGGGTTTTCCATTATAAATCATCCATTTTGGGGTACCCCTATTTTTCGGAAACACCCATGTAGATCATGGAAATATCCATGGCTTAGGGCCTAGGGCCTTCAGCAATGCGACCAAGAGTCTCCTTGAGCAAAAGCCTTCTGCTTCAGTTCTTCGCGTTGCTGCTGTTTTATGCTCTCCTAGAAATGGTGGGAAAGTAAGACAAGATGTGAAGCAAGAACAAGAAGAGGAACACAAAAGGTGATGATCAGTGATGATCGATATCGATGATGATGATGATGATGATGATGATGATGATGATGATGATGATGATGATGATGATGATGATGGATGGGGCGCGGGGGGGTGGTGGTGGTGGTGGTGGTGGTGGTGGTGGTGGTGGTGGTGGTGGTGGTGGTGGTGGTGGTGGTGGTGGTGGTGGTGGTGGTGGTGGTGGTGGTGGTGGTGGTGGTGGTGGTGGTGGTGGTGGTGGTGGTGGTGGTGGTGGTGGTGGTGGTGGTGGTGGTGGTGGTGGTGGTGGTGGTGGTGCACTGCTCCCTGCCATGAACTTGCCATGACATGCTGTCCGACTTTGAACCATCAACTGGTCCTCAGATACCACCACGGCTGGTGCTGGCATTTTGCTGCTCTTGACCTATCTTTCTCTGCTGGAAATGCAGGCAAAGGCTACGGGGGGTCAAAAACGGACCCAAATCACCAAAGTCAGAAGCACCCAAACTCTAAGGAGGCTTTCTCTGGTATGTGAATATTTATGCCTGGGAAACCAATGGTTAAAAAGCAAGCCCTTAATAAAGGCCTTTATTTCTTGGGAGGGGGTAGGATGTTAGGGTGGTAGGTTGACGAGCCATACAATATAGATTCCTAGATGATGGTATATTTTTGCGTTTTCGCAATGCTATTAATATGCTATTAGCTGACTCCATCTCAATCCACAAACTAAACTTTTTTGGACAAATCGAAGCTGCAAAGGCTGAAAGGATTCCAGATTTTCCGCATGTTTTTTTTCTTCCACGACATCTCCACAACCAAACCCCCCAACAAACACCATTGACACTTCCATTTCGGATGGTCAAGAAGCCTCCTTGTCGCTTCTTCAATGTTCGAGGGAAGTTCTTAGGGTAATGTTTTTGTTCCGTTAAAATTTGAGCAAAAAACATCGGCAAAAACCCACATTCCAAGGATGGCAAATGGTGGCAAAGTCTCAGAAAAAAAACGCAACCTAGGACGCAACAGAAGATTGGATTTGTTGTTTGTGATTGATTTTGACCAAAGTTCGTGGATGTTCTGAACCACCGAACGCTGAAGAGCTTCTCTATCATATAGCTTATACCCTTGGACACCAAGTGCCCGTGCAAAATGAAGGTTTTACACCCCCAAAATATGGGTCGTAACCTATAAAAAAGGAAGCAAAAGTAGGCTAACCCTACTTAGGGGACCTACTAACCATGGGTATTAACCACTTACTAAATGGGATGATCCTCCAAATAATCTAATAACTCCTGCACTTTCTGAAAAAATTCAGAACTTGCAGGGCAGCCATGTCACATTTCCCTTCAGAACTTCCGGTGCTACTGTTGACGGAAGAAATCCCGGGGATGTAAAAAAACCTTGGTTTTTTCATGGGAGAAACTACCAACCTCAACTGGTTTTCTCGCCAGATTTCTTCCATCAAGCAGTATTTTCGGTGCTCTCTTTGAGACTCAAGGAGAGTCCAACCAAGGTCCTGACCTCCCGTCGCAACTTTTTTTGCTCACAAAAAAAATCCTTCCGTCTTGGGCTGAAACACAAGGAGAGGAATAATGACCTCCCCAAGCCCCAACCAAACAAAAAATGGGCAGAAAAAAAGTTTTTTCGGGATACCAAAAGGTCAGAACACTCTTTTTCCAGATACCCAGATACATTTTCCAATTTCTAAAAAAAATGTACTTGTTGTTTTGGAATTTCTATCTTTTTGCTCACACCAACACCACGTCGTATGCTGGAGCCATCATCCTCTCCTTCGCCAAGCTAAGTTTCGAGATCAAGAGGAACTCAAGTTTCGAGTCCCATCCGAGTTCTCAACGAATGATTGGGAAAAGCATGTTCAATTTCAATCATGGAAACTCAACGCGAATGTTATTTTTGGATTATGAACCTTCATGAATGTGTCAAAAGATGGGGCAAAATCTGCGAAATTTCCAACTTGATCAAAGATCAAAGATCCAACTCAACTCTTTTTTGTTAGGGATCAACCTCGTTAAGCCTTCTGAAAATCAACGAATGTGTGTTTGATCAACTTCCATTTCTTCGCACTCGTTTTCGTGACAGCACTTCCAGCAGCGAATTGGCTTCTCGAAAGCCATGCTGCGCCGGCAGCGGTGCGTTGCCCGGACGGGTCAAGAGCACCGTCTTCCAACCGGCCTGGGCAGTCAGACGTTGAGATCCAAAATTTAGCCACCAAAAGGTTTCCAATTTTTTGTTTTTAATCGGAATTGGGCATGAAAAAAGACCAAACAAACTCAGAGTGAAAGAAAAGGCCATAAGAATCCTGAAGACCTCAATCCAGTAGATATTTTTGAGGACCCTTTGATTGGAGGGAGGGTCAAATGATCCTTAGGGGGTTGAGAAATCCTTGGAAGTTTACAAATCCATGTGAGCAGCGTTCAAAACCCTTGGCTGACATTGGATGGAATCCTGATTGATTTAGAGCGATCCTTGTATTGGCTTGTTTTTTATCCACATAGAATTGAGTAGTATTTCATCCCCTATATACCCTAAACAACCAGGAGCCCTTTTTTCATCGCTCATGCGATTCGAGACTTGTATGGGTTTTGTTTCTTTCTCAAACAAACCAACCAGGGTTTTGAAGCGGCGAATCTCGGACAGCTATCTTATCCAAGTAGTCTAAAACCTCGTCCTCTGGTGGGGAGGTAAGACCAATATCGACATAATGAAGAAAAAGAAAATAAAAGTGAAACCCACTATACATTAAACGACGAACTACATTGCTTGTTGGATGCATATCAAGAAAAGGTAGGTATGTTAGCCGGCATTGGCCAAACGATCTCGTCTTTGTTTGCCTTTACTGCTCATCTTATTTTCCCTTTACCCACCTGATCGGCTGCCTGTGCTTCGCCCAGCACATCAGTGCAGAAGAGGCCTTTTTTCCAGGGGTTTTTTATCAACAAAATGGGGATGCAGATTTTGTTGACCCAACAAAAAAATGGTGAAACATCCGCCAAGTGACACATGATTTCTAGTTTTCTGCTGGTTTTCTTTTGTGCTCATCCATATTTCATCACACAAACTTTTTGGTAATGTCAGTAATGCCATAGTGTATCTGTAAAAAATGCCACTTTTGTCATCCCTCGCTCTGGTCAGTCTTTGCCTTAGTTTTTGGCAAGGTCAAATATTGAGAATGCTAGCAGATCGTCAAGGTCAAGTATGTTCTTCAAAGATCGTTTCCGGTTCATCACTTGTGCTACTGTTGATGGAAGAAATCCTGCACCAGTTGATACGTAGTTTATCCCATTATTTACAGGGTTTTTTTACATCCCAGGTGGTGCAGGATTTCAGCCATCAACAGTATGTTCTGGCATCATGAAATTCTTTGCACCGAGCGATGATTGGATTCCAAAAACTCAGAAAGACACAATCGCCCAAAAACTCTGCTGAGCCGTGGCTTTTTAAGGTCTTTCATCTTTCCCAAGGTCGTAAGGAATTGTTACCTTCTTACCACATGAATTATGGTATAAAAACGCGTAGTACCTCAATTATTTCTATCATCCGGCTATCCTATGGATACCTAAAAAAACTTGTCCAAAAACATGAGCCACACCAAAAATTCCACCGTTAAACGGGTGGAATTCCAAAATAGGGCTACAAAACCCCCAAAATGGATGGGTGAAAATCATGGAAAACCCTTATGAAAAAATGGGATGATTTGGGGGGGGTATATACCCCCACTATTTTCGGATCAACATCCAAAACGGTTTCCGGCCTTCACTGGGCTCAATGCCCATCGACAAGGCGATCTCTGCGTAGGCTTTGGACTCCTGTTTTGAAGCCTCGGTCGTTCGTCGTCCGAAAAAATTCAGGCAGTTCGGTTCCCCTAAGGATCCAATCACCGAACGTCAGATGATGAGCAAGGGGTGTATAATCACATCCTTAGCCAGGTATTTAGGATCCATGAAACCATTCTCAGAAGGTGATTGGATCTGTAGGGTTCGGTATCCTTGCCACCAAACCGAACCAAAACCCACGTGCCTGGGCTGATTTGGGGTCAAAGTAGGCCGAGATGAAGCCAGTCAAATCACCTTTCTCAGTGTACTTGAAGATGAGATGTTGTGCCTGACAAATGATATCCACCGAATGACGACATGGACACAAAACGAGTATATACAAAAACATCTAAAAAAAAACATGCTTCATATATTCAAGCATTTAACAAAGCATCTAACAAAATCTTCCATGCTTCTTTTTTTCAACACACATCAATCAACATCTAGGAAAACCTCACAAAACAAAAAAAAACATCACGAAAAATTTCGCCCACATAAAATCATCGCCTCCCGACTGCCACTGGAAAAAATCGCCACTCGACGACCAGCAGCAACCCACTCAGCCATGGCATCAGGTGTATCTTCAAACATCTCACCTTTGAGCTCACCTTTTTCGTAGCCAAATTTCCACAGCTTACCCTGAAGGGGAAACAAACAAAAACAGGACCGATGTGTGGGAACAAACATCCGGTACTTTTTGTTCAAAGGTGGTTACTGGAAAGCATTGTTTTGTTTTCTTTTCCAACTTCCAATTCTGACACAACACACAACTTTCAGAGTAGCAAAATAGCAAAAATACTCGGAACCGCTGAGCACCTGCAGATCTTTTAGTGCTGGCACCTTTCTGTCTGCCGCGATCCACTCCTGCCACAGGACACAAGCAAAAAAACATCCAAACAGCAGCTTTTCCAGGATTTCAGTTGTGCTTGCTTCAAACAACAAAAAAATACTACGAACTACAAACACCCTGAACCTTGAGCCACCGAAGGTGCTATATATATATATATATATTTATTTTATATATACATATATACATCGATAGAGAAGTAAACCAAGCCAGCCTTTTTGTAACCAAAGTAACCAGCCACCAAACCCAGCCATTTCGTAAGCAGCCAAACCAAAGTGAGCCACGAAAAAAAAAAACTTATTACTTTCCATGAAATCCTGGTTGATTCATAGGGATCCTTGTATTGGTTTATTAATATAACCCCCTATATACCTGGGTAGTATAATGTGGGGCCCCTTTTTTTCATTGCTCAAGTCACCTTGGTCAAACCATTTTCCGGGGCCCAAACCTTGGTCAATCGAAGAACCTCTTCCTTGGGAGCCTGTGCATTGAAAGGCACCTTGTCCTGGTACGCTTTTAACGAAAAGGACTGATGGGAAAATCGTTTCCCAACCCCCCCCCCAAGAAACATCCGGGTTGGGTTGGATTTTTGTTGGTCCTTCCAAAAAAAAAACAGGAAAAAAAACAACAAAAACACCGAAAACAAAAAAGAACCAATCAGTGTTTAAACCACTGGATGTTTTTGTTGTTGTTGCTGTTGTTGTTGTTGTTGTTGTTGTTGTTGTTGTTGTTGTTGTTGTTGTTGTTGTTGTTGTTGTTGTTGTTTTAAAAAAAAAAAAAATCCAATCCCCTCGCCTGTTGACACTGCTTCTCATAGTCTTTCGCCACCTCTATCAGATCATCACCCGCAGTTTCAACCCAAGATGTCACCGCACTGGCAGCATAAGGGAAGAGCTTGTCCTCGTTTCGGAGAATGTCTCAGATGAATTTTGTCAGCCCTAAACGGGATTAAATGGATTTGAATATAGAATGATATTACCCAAATGATCCAAAAAAATGGAAAAATTATCTACATTCACAATAAATCTAGGGTTTTTTGTAGGTATATATTTCCATACGTGGAGCATATGGGGTATAGTTGAACGTAGATCTCTGACATCTTACCTCAAAATTCAGTTGATAGCTTGCATTCAACATCAAACGCATCAATCAACCCTCTCCTTGACGAAGGAAATGGGTGTGGTGGTGCCCTCAATATCCAGGAGCACAACGGTAGGAGCCTCCAAATTTTCGTGAAAACATGATCTTTTTTGCCACATGAAAAATTGCAACATTGATCTAAACACTGAAACGGTTTCCTCCAGCGTCGTGTTGGTTTTTGTTTGGCAAAGTTGTTTTGTTGCCAACCCAAGTGCCTCTACAGCTTCTCGGCGGCCTCTCCTTCCCATTTCAGAGGCGACCCTTGTTAGTTGGCTTCAAACTTTTTTGGTTCGAAATCTCTAAAAATCGCCAAAAATCGTCCTCTTCATCTCCAGCTCCAAGATAAAACCCAAGCATTCCGTACCAATCTTCGCCTGCCTGGAAGCCGGAAGCCAGAATGTCCATCCCAGGAAGGACCAACGTCGCCACAAAAAGGAGGGATGTTATTTTTTATGTGAAGAAAAAACCTTCTCTTGTTGAAAAATCATGGATAGGCTCCATGAATTTTACAATCATCATTGCAGAAATGAATCACAATTTTTGACTCTGAGCAAATAATATGAGATGCAAAAAACAAAAAGGACAACTTCGCGACCTCAGGTTCTTTCCAAAAATGTAGGCACCATGATCCTCGGGGTTTTTGTTGAATCCAATGGACATCTATTGAAATAAATGGTTGAAACCGGTTTCACTTGGATGTTGAACCAAATCTTTACTAGTTGGTGGTTTCAACCCATTTGAAACATATTAGTCAAATTGGAAATCTTCCCCGAATAGGGGTGAATATATTTTTTTTGAAACCACCACCTAGTTTATATTTGGGAAATGATTTGTCTTTACCAAACAAATCATCCATTGCAAAACTGCTTTGGCTGTGCACTTCGATGATGAGTTTTTCACACCGGGCGGCTCGTACCAGCACGGCCGGTGCGCTGGGATATTTCGACAAAACGGACATCATCTCTGGCACAAGCTCAGGCTCCGTGGCCTTTTTTTGAAGCGCAAGGATTGCCAATTTGGGGCACCAAGGTAGGTGCCTGCCTTTTAAGGATGGCAACATTCCTTGTGACCAATCAACACTAAGACACCAAGTGTAAGAAAAAAAGACACTAAAAATAAGCATGTAGGTGGTATCACCCCAACAGCAAGGAGGTTTGCAGGTTCGCTGTTGGGGAATAACATGTGTTTGTCGCTGAAAGTGTTGAAGATTTGATTTTTTGAAAACATGAGACTCTGTTGAAATGGTACTCTAAAAATTTGACGAGTCAAAATTCTCCAATCAGAACAGCCTTGTTCTCGATGATGGGGACAATGAGCTCACCATCACCCGGCACACCTAGACCTCGAAATTGGGGGTGTCAAGACCCGAAAATCCCATGACATTCCAATTATACCAGTTGGTTCATAGGGATCCTTACAGTGGGTTACTGTGATCCCCTATATAATGTGTGTATATGTGTAATTATATGTATAACCAGCCAACCAAGGCTTTCATCACTGCTCAGTTCCTATTGGATGAAAAAAACCATAGATTTGTGCCGATGGATGCAAGGAAAGATCGCTTGGAGAGAGAAAAAAGAAAACTCGAGTTCACCTACCGAAGGACCTTTGATCATCTCTTGCGCTTGCACTCGTAGCACCTGAACGAACGAGATGTCGAGAGTCACAGAGACTTGTAGAGAACCCTTCGTTTCAAATGAAAGTCCATGTCTCTTCCACAATGGATCTCAGAAACGGGGCTGCCTCCGCATTTCAAAACATCAAAATGGATCTGAGCACCTCTTGCTTGTCGGCGGCCAGCACTGACGCAACCGAGTGAATGTGGGTCACTGCTGTCACGTCCGTCCTCCAGCTTTGCAGTAACGGCAATGCTGATGTATGTTTCAAACCTTCCCAACATCCTCAGCCCCCAACAACCAACCCTCAACTGCAATTTTGCTTCCGGTTCCAATATTTCGCCATGCACATTGCAAGCTCAAAACAAAAAAACACAGGCCCAAGAACACCTAGACTCAAACACGTGGAGGGGCAGCTGTCCCGGGAGCTGCGGAAAAATCACAAGGGGTCGCCTCTGTTTGAAGATGGCTTGAAACACCGCATTGCTGTCGGAGATTTTGGAAACCTTCGTTGGCACCTTCAATAATTCCCCAGTGCTCGCCACCAGGAATAGATCCTGAGAGCCCGGTCTGAAACGTTGCTGCCGTTCTCATTTGAGGACATATAAATCTTTACTCTTAAGCATTATAGAAGGATTGAGTTGTATTGAGTTATATATAAGTTACAAGAAAAGAAATGAACACTTGGAATCACACCATATTTTTTTGCCCAACTCTTGACTCAACTTTTGACTTGCTTCTTTCTTTCCACAACCAAAAAACGGGGGCATCCCGGGGGATCCCTTCCCCCCGAAAGGCCTCCGTCTCCAACTGTTCCTTCGGCACTCCGGACGGCGTCACCAGGGCCGGAGCACTCATGGAGGCGTAGACTTTCGAGGCCACGGCACCGGAAGAACCCAAACACCAACCCTGAGTGAAGAAGGTGCGCAAGCAAGACCTCGGCGTCGGCAGAAGTCTCGTGCCGCAGTGCCGTAGTACCCCCCCAAAAAAAAAACAGCACTTGTGTGAAAGTGTTTCGGAAAAAAAATGGCAAGGCTTCTTATACAAAAGGGGTTATGAAGACTATGGTGTGAATCCTTGTTGATTAGCTAAGAAAGGCCTTGTTGTTGAAAAAGGTGGCAGTCCCATGATGTTGAAAAGACCACGAAAAAAAAGACATTTAGCCTAATATAGATATGTCATGTATATATGATATATATATATATATATATATTTATATATATATCTTCCATACTACACTTGAACTGGTTGGTATCACCCCAACTTGTATGGATTTTTGTGGCTGGTTTTGATGGCCCCAAAGAGCCCGGTGGAGGAAATGCAGCAGCACCCGGCTCGGCAAACTTGACGAGTGGAGGAAACACAAATATCAACATGATGACATTCTGAGGATGTGGGTGTTTTCAAAAATAGGGGTACCCCAAAATGGATGGTGAGAATAATGGAAAACCCTATTAAAATGGATGATTTGGGAGTACCACTATTTTCGGAAACATCCATGTCAAAAATACGGTTTTTGGCCCAAATAAAAGATGTAACAGAACGAAGTTACGAAGCGGTTTTTTTTATTGTTCCAAAAGTCATCATCCCAAAACCCAAAAAAAAAACCTTCAGCGGAGTCACACAATCTCGGCCCTCAAACGTTGCTCCTCTTCAAGTGCTTGAAAATTCTGCAAGTAGCGTTCTCTGGAAATGTGGCTGTCAGCAGGACGATTGATCGGTGTCCACACGGGTACACCTTTGAACAGACCTTGGCAGTGAAGCTAAAGACGCAGACAAAGTGGGTAACTGGTGCACCGGGGGTTAGAACCCGGCAGAATCCTTAAAAATGGCCTAGTTTGTTGGTAGCCCCTATAAATGGCCTGATAAAATGGGGTAACTGGGGTTATAACAACCCCTATCTTTGTGGAGTTATGACGGGTACTTTTTACTGCGAGGGGCCCACTGACTTTGTAGGTAGTGAATCAAAATCAAGCCAGCACCACAGCAATTTCCAGATACTCATCGAAAGGAAAGCTCGCATCAAAAACTATGCAAAAAAAAAAAGAAAAAAAACACTATATCATAACCCAAAACTCATACAATCATTGGATCTTTTCAAGCATTCACCCCTCCTTCTTAAGCATATTACTAGGTGGTAGCTTCAACCCAATTTGAAAGATATGCTCGTGATTTTTTTTCCCCTGGTAAGGGTTTTAAATTTAAAAAAAAAAACGATTTGAAACCACCACGAAGATTTTCATGTGATTCTTAGCCCAACCCAAAAAAAATCCATAAAAAGCCTGACCCCAAATCAGATCCAAGGCGCGCATGGCCTGCGTGAAATTCTTCACGTCCATGGTGAACCTGTTTGGTTTTGGAGGTCCTAGAGATGTCTCCTTTTTTGCTATTATTTTTGCTATTGCCAGAGTTGATTCTTGAAACACCCTTCCGGGAAGGGAAAGCACATTCAGGGAAGGAAAAACACCAAACTCTTGATTTGATTGTTTTAACAAACAATTTTCCAAGCAAGATTTTGTTTTTAGAGATGTTGTTGTTTGCTTATGAAAAATCTTTGGTTGCTTAAAGTTTTCTCTCAACTGATAAATGGCATGCGCAACTTGGCCCACACCAAAAGTCGGCTGGCCTGTGATAAATGCCTTCGGGCAGCACAATGAGGTCACCAGCACTCAGCTGAATGCGAATCCATCGGTCTTTCCGATCCCGTACATCAAAATAGCCACTTCCTTTGAGGATGTATCTCACTTCCTGGTTGGAAACCAAAAACAACCCATGGAAAAAATGTATAAAAATGTCATGTCCAAGTTGGATATCTGACAAGATTTTTTATTGTGGAAAAAAGTCAGGGTATCGGATATCAGATATCACTGATCTCACCATGGACGACTGATGCCAAAGCGATGTGGGTGATCTTTCCAGGTGCCTCATCTGAATGAATGTGCTCCTCGAAGAATGCTTTCAGCTTGTTGTGATAGTCTGGCAAGCACTCCTGAACAACGCGGGGGGCCCGAAAAGTTGAGTTTACCGTTTACCCAAAAAAAACAGCACCAAACTTCCTAAACCCCAAAGAGTCTCACAAAAACTTCCCCAGCGTGTGCCTCCGAGCAAGTAATGATGTCAGCATAGTTGTATCCACGTGAATCCCGGATTTTGGCAAGTTCTTTGTCCTTGCAAGTTGCAAGGAACATAGCAGCCCTGGAATGACATCTCAGATTTTCATTTTCGGATCCCCCTACAAATCTTCACCAAAAAGAGTCCATTTTCCAACCAGATACCCTCCTGAAAACTAACATATCCCCTCCCAAGGCCCTTTTGAAGATGATTTTCCTTTTACCAAGGAGGATATGTTACTTCCCTTGACGGTATCTTTGACCTCGGAGACTACACCCCCTACATCTTCCAACCAAAAAAAACCTACCAAACCTTTTTTGGGTGTCCTGGATTCCTTCTTTTGGCTCCCATGGTACAGCCTTTGCAGGATAATTTCCAGTTGGAGGAAGATACCAATGAAGAACACCAAGTTCACAAAGCTCGGCCGGAGTCACCTGGAAGTTTGGAATGCATAGCCCCAAAAAATCTCGATGGTTTTGGAACAAAAAGGTTTGGAAAATTACCACACATCAAAAAAAAAATGAAGTTCAAATCAACAAGTTCTTCATTTCAATCAACAAAATCTCATCAATTTCATGAAATCAGAGATATTTTGGGTGATATTTAGCCACTTTTTAATGCATACTCTTCTGGAAAAAACCTACATCTTCCATGATTTTTTACAACTCACAACGGCCACCCCACCGGCTGATTTGGCTCCAATCGATTCTCGGCCGTCTGATCGCTAACATCGTCGACCTTGGGTTTGGAACCCCCAATCCCATGACTGGATCCATTGGACGAAGGGGTATATTTACCAATCAATGAATGGTTGATTTTGATGGTAAACGTAGGTAAATATACCATACCTGGATCCTATGGGGGTATCTATGAGGTTGGATGGATGATTCAAAGGGTATCTATAATGACCTAGCAGGTGATTCAAGCCGTGGCCTTTGTATCCCCTAAATTGGAGGTCACTTAACTTAACCCCTGAAAAAACGTCACTTAACCATCCCAAAAAGGGCACGAACTGAATCACCAGGTACATGAATGGTTGATGTTTATAATTATGCTAAATGTAGGTAAATATACCGTTCGTCCCATGGATCCGTCATGGGAATTGTTGGTTCACACCCTTCTCAATGTCAAGACAAGACTATCCCCAATGATTTCAAGTTTCAAGTTTCAAACTGTCGAAAAAAAATCATGGAGTGAAGAGAAGTAGATGTTTCTTTTTTAAAAAAAAATTGAGATACCACGCAACACCAGTTTTTGCACAAGTATTTCATCCAAGAGGCCATATACCATGCTTCTAAGGTGGACATTCGATGACGGAAGCACCCTGACTTTTCTTCTACTTTAACTTCGAAATGATTCAACAGCTGCGATGCGGAAAATGTTTTCGAAAGTGGTCTTCACAATTTCCCCCAAAAAATATTTCATAAGATCCACTTCACTGACATCTTGACTTGAAGGAATGGAGAAAAGCATCTTCGCCAGTTTTTGATGGCATGTTTTTTTTCTTCCGTACCAACGTTATCCTGCGAAGTACTGCGAAAGTTCTCCAAGTTCTGCTTGGATTGTGTCTAATTTTCAAGAACATTTTTCAACCGAAGGCCCTTTTTCAACAAAAAACAAATGTCAGAAACGATCATACTGGGCAAAACAGATCATTGGTCTGCTCGTTTCCGCTAAGAGTGATTGAATAGTAATACTAATAATGTTCCTAATAGTGAGAGTGTAATAAAAGAAAAATCCACAGCAAAAATAAGATCCTTAAAAACATTTTTTTGGCCAATCCACAAAACATTTTTTTTTGGGATTATGTTTTTTTGTTTTGACGACTTCGACGCATTGCGAAGTTTATTCACATCTAGAAGATGGATCTTCAAGATGCATGATGTTGTCAATTAACAAATGTCAAAGTAAAGTATGGTGACTATCAATTCCGTCCAATCCAATAGTTACGGTGTACATTAGCATGGATGTTAAGAGTCCAAGTGTAGACAGAAGCGTTGTATCAGGTCCTAGCGTGTTGTTTTGAACGCACAGGCGAAATGCACCAAAATTGCGCACAGAAAACCCAGAACTGCATCGTTGCTGCAAAAGAACTGCTATGCAAAGTATGTTTCCAGGATTGACCAGCAAGATCGATGCTAGAAGTTCTCAACTTATAAAAACACTTACTGGATTCAAAGATGGACTTTAACAATTTTTTTGAAACCTTTCAGCCAAACTGCTCAAGAATTCATGTCTGCCGTTTGTTTTTCAAAAGTTCAAGGCAAAACTTTCTGTTTTCGCGCTTGAGTGCCAATTGGTGCGTTCTTTAATCAGTGAAACAGGGTAATAGTAGTCTAGAGGCTTGTTAGACTCTTAGACGAGAGTCATGGAGCATCTTCTGACTGAACTTGCGCTGCGAGAAATCGACGTAATGGCTCCAAAAAAATATACTTATAACTGTAGCACCTGCTGCCTTCCATTGCATGATGAGAAACAATGCCCTCCTCTCTCTCTTCTTCGGAAGATTGAGTGGATCCCTACTCTGAAGGACTCCTCCTGCGAAAACAGAAAACCCAAACAAGTTTCGTTGAACCCCAAGGCACCACANACATCGACATCGACATCGACATCGACATCGACATCGACATCGACATCGACATCGACATCGACATCGACATCGACATCGACATCGACATCGACATCGACATCGACATCGACATCGACATCGACATCGACATCGACATCGACATCGACATCGACATCGACATCGACATCGACATCGACATCGACATCGACATCGACATCGACATCGACATCGACATCGACATCGACATCGACATCGACATCGACATCGACATCGACATCGACATCGACATCGACATCGACATCGACATCGACATCGACATCGACATCGACATCGACATCGACATCGACATCGACATCGACATCGACATCGACATCGACATCGACATCGACATCGACATCGACATCGACATCGACATCGACATCGACATCGACATCGACATCGACATCGACATCGACATCGACATCGACATCGACATCGACATCGACATCGACATCGACATCGACATCGACATCGACATCGACATCGACATCGACATCGACATCGACATCGACATCGACATCGACATCGACATCGACATCGACATCGACATCGACATCGACATCGACATCGACATCGACATCGACATCAACATCAACATCAACATCAACATCAACATCAACATCAACATCAACATCAACATCAACATCAACATCAACATCATCCATGAACATCAACATCAACATCAACATCAACATCAACATCATCCATGAACATCAACATCATCCATGAACATCAACAATGAACATTATCATCAACAATGAACATTATCATCATCAATGAACATGAACATGAACATGAAGAATGACCGAGGCACCGAGGCAAAGGATGCAATGAGGTACCGAGGCAACGAGGCAATAAGGCAACGGTGCAGGGGAACGAGGCAACGAGGCAATAAGGCAACGGTGCAGGAGAACGAGACAACGAGGCAACGAACCAACGATCTTGTCCAACTTGTTGCTGCTGTTGTTGCGTCAACGGATGTTGAAGACTCCTTTGATTCATTTCCTAGCCCATCATTAGCATACTCATTGCCGATGGTGATTGCAGATCTGGGCATAAAGATCTTGTACTCCTGCACTTCCTGCACTCCCTGCAGGTTGTAGTAGTGCTAGAAGAGGTATAGACCTCTGACGGGGATTCTCACAAGGAAGACTTCCAGAAGACATTCCAAACACAAGGTCACTTAAGACATTCCATAAGATCCTGCAACTCCAAGAGGGTCCCTTAAAGGAAGTTCTGGCAGTGTCAAAGTGCCAGCAACATCCGAGATTTATCCTATAGGAACTTCCAGTAAACGTCCAATATCAGAAGGTTTTCGAAGTGCATAATCTCATAGAACTTCATCGATTCCGTCTCATCCAACATCATCTCCAGTTTCGTTAGGGTCTTTGTTTGTCTCCAGTTCAGTCGGCAAGTGCAGCACCTGCAAGATCGCTAAGCTCTCCTAGGGATGAGTATACTTCCGAAAAAGGTATTCCTGCTTGAAAAGCTCTTTGCAACTTCATTTACACTTCGATTCAAAACTCAGAAGCTCCCAAATACTGAGATTCATGTCGTTCTGCTGGATCCAATGCCATCGCACCACAAAAAGATTGAAAACGGGAAGACCACTTCCTGAATCTGAAAAAAAGCTGGATCTTTCCATCCCAGCACAGACACTCACCTGTCTACAAGAAGAGGTTCCTCCAGTACCACTTTCTGAACGGTGCGACACACGAGACATAAAACAAGAGCAGGCACGAAGAAACTGTGGAAAGTCTTGGATTTGAGACACGTTTTCAGGTCGAAAAAAATGCTTGGTTTTGGTGCCATGGAAGACATCACGAATTGTGAGTATTCAGCTCGAAGCTAAAGTCCATCCATCTTGCTTTCATCTGTCCAATTCATTTTGATGAATTTTTTTTCTCATCGTCGTATGGTCAAATATTGAGAAAGCATAATTTTTGCAGATGTATTTTGCTTTGAGCATGACTTGCACGCATTGTGAAGTTCATTGGGATCTAGATTGTTTTGAACCCTTTGAAAACGAGTAGAGGCAGCCATTGGCATTGGAAGGTTTCGGTGTTTGGCTTGAAGGTTGCTTTTTGAGCCTGGGTTTTGTTTGACACGATTCATCCGTGCTCCAAGCGCCCGCGGTGAGTCATGTAGCAAGAGTTTGTGCATTTTGTTTATCACTCTTTTTGGAGATGGTTTTGGCTTTGAATTTGAACGCACTGTGAATTTTTGGATCTGTCCTCTGAAACTAGTGGCGGGCATCCAGTAGCATTAGAGGCTTCCGTGTTTGGCCTCCTTTTGGGATTCGATTGATCATTTTTGTTTTTGGTGACTTCTGCGTTTTCAAGGAGATATTTTGTGGAAATCCTAGTGATTCCGTGGTGGCATTTGTGACCTTTTGTGACCTTTTTGTGGCTTTTGTAACCTCTCCGTGTTTTTGCATGATGGTGCAGTTAGAAGTTGATGCATTCATGGAGAACTGGGCAAAGAGGTGCCAGTCTACTGCAGAAAGGGTACTAACTCAAGCGTGCGACGTCTGCCAGACGTTCGAGACTCACCTGAGTACCCAGGTGCAGATAGACATGGAGGACATCTAATCACGGACAACACGGCTGATTATTACATGGCGGAAGAGAACATTTGAGGGGCTGAGAGGAACGCTTTGTTTCACCTTGTTTCATCTAGTTAAATTTTCCTGGTTGTATTGCCTGGCTGTTGTTTGGCCTTGTGTGGATGTTGGTTTTTTGGGTTGTTTTTGTGTTTGTTTGGTTGTGTGGGTGTTGTTTTTGTCTTGGTTTTGCCTCCAGGGAGATTTTTTGACAGCAGTCTTTACCATTTCCAGTAGTTGACTGACCATGTCTCGTACAAGTCCGACATTGCAGGAAAAAAAAAATCACCTGCGGTTTCGGGATGGCACCTTCTCAACTCAAGATGTTTCATCTGAGCACAAGCTTGTCCATGATGTGTACTTGGAGTATGCGTGTCTTGAATGCAGCAGGTCATGCGTTTTCTAAGAAACAGCTTCAAGTTGTGCACCTGGTTCACTATTCACCGTTTGGGCGCAGACCTCGACTACAACGTTATTGTTGAGCATGTGTTTGTAATGATCATGGTTTTCCACACCCCTTCCCGGTTAGTTATAACTTTGTAAAACCCTAACGGGGTCGAGAGACCCGACCAACCTAAATGAGGACCCGAAGCGGACCCGAATATTCTAATTGCGGACAAATGAGGACCCGACATGGACCTGAAATGGACCCTCACCAGCCCCAACCCAACCTAAATGAGGACCCGAGATGCATTCAATGTGGACCCGGGCATTCTAATTACAACCCGATGAGACAGTTTTGGGATGCCACCTTAACTCAAGATGTTTGGCCTGCAGTTGGAGGATGGCGCCTTCTAAACGCGAGATTGCAGTTTTGAGATGGCGCCTTCTTGTTTGCCATTCGAATATTGCAATATCAATTTCAACTGCCATTCTAATATGGCATTGTGGTCTGCAATGATTTAGTCCTGGCGCGCTAGCACTATGCACTTTGACGAGGAGATGGGGTTCCAATATTTGGGCCCTGGAATTACAGTTTTGTCACCCTCAGATCCAAGGCCCCGCACAGAAGGAAGGAGGTATGAGGCAGGAACACGAGGCACGAGACACGATACGAGGCAACAGGACACAATTCAGCGAGATACGAGAGCACGACACCTGAGGAAATGGATGCGATGATTTTTTTTGAGTTGATGCTGCGCTTCTCACGGTCATCTAAACGTCTCAAATGCCGTGCAAACACCCAATGCTGTCTCCAACAAACAAAACCTAAGAAGAAGAAATCCAACTACTAAAAAAGAACCTACCCTGCGGATGGCAGATGAAAAGGTGAAACGCCATGTCTTGACCCTCCGCTCCCCCGAAATGGAATTACCCGAAACAAAAAAGGCGCCGTGCACTGTGAAGACGCTCGAATGGTGCACATCCAAAAATGACAAACATAGCAGCAAGCGTTTTCAATTCCCAGTCTGTCGAATGCATCGCGAACATCCAAAAGAATGTTCTAGAAGGTTCATTCTTTCTGCACTGTCCTTTCATTCTTGTTATTCTTGCCTTTGTCAGTATTCTTAATTTTTCAATATTTTTTTTGTTCTTGCAATTATTGTTGTTATTGTTGTTCTTGCTCTTCTTCTGTTTCTTCTTCTTCTTGTTCTTCTTGTACTTCTTGTCTTTGTTGTTCTTGTTCTTGCTTGTTTTTTCTTGTTCATTTGTTCTGTTTTTTGTGCATGTTCTTTTGTACTTGTTCTGGCTGTTGTACTCGTGGTGGTGCTGTAGTTGTTCCTATTGTCGTAGTCGTCCTCATCGTCGTTCTCATCGTCCTTGTTGTTGTTGTTGTTCTTCTTCTTCTTGTTCTTCTTGTTCTTCTTGTTCTTCTTGTTCTTCTTGTTCTTCTTGTTCTTCTTGTTCTTGTTGTTCTTGTTGTTCTT
>DF239594.1:290850-358127 GCA_000507305.1 Breviolum minutum Mf 1.05b.01 | reverse complement strand
GTGTGTGTGTGTGTGTGTGTGTGTGTGTGTGTGTGTGTGTGTGTGTGTGTGTGTGTGTGTGTGTGTGTGTGTGTGTGTGTGTGTGTGTGTGTGTGTGTGTGTGTGTGTGTGTGTGTGTGTGTGTGTGTGGTGTGTGTGTGTGTGTGTTGTGTGTGTGTGTGTGTGTGTGTGTGTGTGTGTGTGTGTGTGTGTGTGTGTGTGTGTGTGTGTTGTTGTTGTTGTTGTTGTTGTTGTTGTTGTTGTTGTTGTTGTTGTTGTTGTTGTTGCTGCTGTTGCTGCTGATGTTGACGTTGTGTGACATTGTTGCCGACGTTGCTGTTGTTGTTGATGTCGATGTTGATTGTGGTGGTGGTTGTGGTGGCGGTATGGGTGGTACTGGCGGTATGGGGGGTGGTGTGGTGATGCTGGTGATTGTTGGTGAGAATGGCGTTGCAAAAGAAACAGTTGATTATGCATTGGTAACTGCAAAAAAAGTGACAGGCAACTGGGTCAATGCGTCAACAAGGTTTGTTGTCTAGAGTCTAGAGTTTAGAAACCTATTTGGTGATCTCAAGTCGTTCAATTTCGCGATCCTGGATATTTGGACCTTTGCACTTTCAGATTTTGGAAGTACCGGAGTGGTTTTGCCTACAATACTGTCTTGCACAATTGTTTCAAATTTTACAATAAACGCAAAAATGACATTGCAAACAAAGATTAACTTAGAAAAACGGTTTGATTGGCCACGTTGTTTTTCCAAAAAAGGTTAGTCGTTTCTTAATTTGTTTTGTGAACCGTGTACTCGCAAACGGTTGCTTGTCAAATCACTGAATACAAAATGCACAAACATTCAAAATGGACAAAATATGTTTTTTCAAGCGGTATAGATGTTTTTGGGAGGTGTTGTTGGTATGGATCAAGGATCAAATATAGGATATGGCATATCACATTGTCATTTCGAGATTGAAGGGGGTAAATCTATCAAACCATTTCAATTTGTAAAGGATGCCACTATCATAGCATACCTTAACATCCCTCCACCATAGCCGCACCTTAGCCCCACCATGCCCCCCGACCATTCCATTTCAAAGACACACCTTTTCTCAGCTGTTTACAAAATTGAAATCTTGAGTTTTCTGTTTTGCGTACCGTGCCATGGACAACGAATACAGAGATGGGATTTTCATGTCATTTCCTTGCTTGGGCCTTAGTTGGCTGATGGCGTGAGAGAAGTTGAACACCAAAAAAAAACAACAAATTGGGGTCTGCGGGCAACTTCTTCAAAGACACTAGAATTGAAGCACAACTTTTGATTGATGTTTTTGTTCATTTTTTTGTCGGACCGCCTTGATGTTTTTTTTTGATTTTCAGGAACACCTTGGTTTTCAAGCCTGGATAGTTTTATGTATGGTTAAAACGAATCCCAACAGCAGTTGTTTTAACGTAATTTCGGGCCGAAACAATCTCTGTTTGTGATTGAATATATGAATTCACATTCAGGAGGAAAACGTTTGAAACCTCTTATCTTCCAAACCCTTTTAACACGCATACTCCTCCTGTACCGTACCAGTGATGCTTAAAAATCTGTGCTTCGAAAGGATGCCTTTTGGCGCATGGACTGAAGAGGATTGGCGTCTGAAAAATCCGCGGACCTTGGTGGAAGGTGGGGGCCCCCTGGGATCGAGAGGGGGTGACGCAACATTGGGGTGTCACCTTGTTTGAGTCGAATCCTGTTACTTATGGGGTTTTCTCCTACTGATCATTGGGGGCCTGAAAGAAAAACCTGATGCAAACTCTGTAGTTTACTATTAGGACTCCACACGTGTGGGTTTTTGGTGTTTTGAAATGATTTTTTTTTTTCGCCCCCCAAAAAAAACCAGAGGTAAAAATTCCGGATTTCCACCCAAAAACGAGGGATCCCGCATTTTTGGTATAAATTTTTGTCTTCCAAAAATCTCACTGAATCTGAGCTGAGGGTCGGTTTCAGGGGATGAAAACTTGGGTTCCAAGGGTTGAAGACTGAAGAGTCATAGTTTTGATGGTGCAACTGCCATATGGTGATCAAAATTAGTCCCCCAAAAAGGGCTGAATGGATTTCCAGAAATCGTTGGAATGTGTTTTTCATGCTCTGATTATAAGACTGACATGAAAATGAACCAGCCAAAGGTGTAATTGCTGATTAATGGCGAGGTGGTTTAGCACCCACAGAATCCTGTATGATTTGGTGATTTCCAGCTGGGTCTTTGCTTTTTAACAAAGGCCAAGCAAACTCAGGAAGCCAAAAAAACCCACCGAAAAAACTTCCCCCGCTTTTTCAAGCATCCGCCTTTTTTTTTTGTGATGTTTTGCTTGTACGCGAGCCACGCAGCAGGTCCATACTTGATCCATGATGAAGCTTCGACACCTTCCAATGTCTTGCTTCAAGCCAAGGCTGAGGCAAGCAGATTTGGTTGAAAGGATGTGTGTTCCCCCCTCCATAGCTTTGGGTCCAGTGGGTTCCTTTCGGGTTCCTTGGGGGTGTATCCAATCCAAAAAGGTGGCCCGTTTATTTTTTTCCAAGCAACAACGAGCTTTCCACACACAAAAACACACATGAAACGTATGCAACTTTTCATACCTGGATCTTCCATATATCTAAAATTTCTGTCTTTTGGTAGGTTTTTTGGGTGAAAAGGCACAAATTTTATACGCAAAAGGAAGATCCAGGTATTTTTGAATCACCACAAGGACTTTTTGGTGTTCCCAGATTCCCAAGTGCCTTGTACCTTCACTCTACGAAAAGCTGGTAGCTTGAAGACGAAGGAAAGGAAGACAGTATCAAAAGCTCTTCAGATTTCCAGTCCATGATTTTTTAAACTAAAGATGTTTGGAAGTCTCAAATTTTGATACCCTCCCTGAAACTAACGTAGCACCTGAAAATGGACCGCTGGAAAAGGAGATTCCTATTGGAAACCACCATTTTCAGGTGCGAACTCTTAGTTTCAGGGAGGGTAATTCCCCAACAGCAATAGCTGAAGTATATATATATATATCTTCACATGTGAAGATATAAGGCTTTTAAGGGAATTCCTTCGGGGAATTCCTTTTGGGCGTTTTTCCAGGCAAGGCGGCTGCGTTCCAAGATATCTCTTTCGAAAGCTAGTCTTCAGGGTAAAGCTCTGTCTAGAGGAGGACGGAACGAACTTTTTTTTTGGGAGGTGGTAATTGGTTGATGTGGGTAGCTTGAGCTTGGTTGGATGTATGGAATTATACTGTTGATGGTTCAGAAATTCCAAATAACCACCTGGGATGGTGCTAAAACCTTGTAAAGAATGGGATAAACTACCGACCTCAACTGGTTAGCCGGATTTCTGAACCATCAACAGTATTTCTTGTGGGTGGGGTGGATGCTTGGTATTAGTAATGCAGGGACACTACTTTGGACATCCTTTGGACAGCAGTTTGTTTGGCAATTTGTCAGCACGGAAATCCAGCAAGGTTTTGGAGGTTGGCAATTTATCCCTACGATTCACTGCCGGTGTGATACATCCCAGGTGGATCAGGTGTTGGGGATAAGTGTGTTGCAAGATCATTGATAAGCTGAAAAACCAGCAAATTCTGCCAAATTGCACATCGGGGTCCATGTAATCTAGCTGATGGTTTCAGAAAAAAAGGTTATGAACCCATTTTGACGGATATTTTTCTTGAAATCACCATCTAAAGTAATGCATCAATGCATGCAAGTCTTTTTCCAACTGCTGCATTGGAATTTTTCACATTTAGGTCATACTCAAGCAGTGTTCCCATTGGGTGATGATCGCTGTGCATTTTCAAGTTTTTCATCTTATGTTAGAATAACTGGATGAGCAATCCATCATGAATTCATAGATGTATCTGAGACTATGTGATGTTGCACATAACGAAAAGTTTTCCACATTTTCCACTTGCCAAGCACAAACGAGAGTGATACAGCACCTGAGGCAAAATCTACAGCACATATGGGTGTGTATCTGTGTGTGCTTGACCCAAACCAGGGAAATGCGTCCCGTGCAAACATCTTCTTAAATCTGAAAGGGTTTATTGAAATGGTTCATCAAATGGTTCATGTTGATTTCCTAAATTTGGGAATGATTCAATTAAAACAACAAGCAAACTAGATTCAAATTGAAATTGTTGGTTGACTGGTTCACATTCCCCAAAGTAGGTTCAACCAACACAACAGAGATTTCTTTCTAACTCCATCTTGATCAACTTCGGTAACTTTCAGGACCATCCCTGGGCTCGACTCATTTTTCCTCGCGACTGAACCATAGCGCCTTGGAGTGGGAGATCTCCCCCAAAAAAGTGTTGAAAGACATGAGATCCCTGGTGGCGGATTGAAGGCAAATCCCATTATTTCAGGGAAATCTAGGTTTGTGAAATATTATGATTTGGCCAGATCCATCATTTTGTTTGGTTTTTTGCTTTGTTGTGGATTGGTCTCCGAAACACAACAAGAAAGGAACGTCGGAGTTAAAAAGTCCTGCTGAATTTTTTGAAGATGTGTTGGGCGCTTCCCCCCGAGGCATGTGAGGTCTCATCCATCTACTTTAGAACATGGAATTGAAATGTAGCAAGAATTAGCCGCTTTGCAGTTGAAACATTAGCTTCCTACGATTTCAGGGAAACCACCCCAAACGTTTAGCCTGTTGGTCGGAAGAAGGATAGCCCCTTCAACCAAAGTGCACCTTTTTGTTGCATCCTGTTTGAAGGGTGCAGCTACCTGCCCTTCTGAGGTAGCACGTCTATTGGAGAGCTGCAGGATTCAGTTGATACGTGGCTTGGAAACGACATGTGCTACCCTGTTGATGGGCCAAATTCTTGCGGGAGTCCCTGAGGTAGAAAATTGAAGGTATCCTACAAGGAGAGTCTGATAGATCAGAAGTGATACAGGATTTGGTTCATCAAGAGTAAGCGTGTTAGTACATATTGAGATGGGAAAGTCAAACTTAAGGCACAGCTTTTGGCTGATTAATAATGAGTCCCCTCAACTCAATAGCACCTGAAGCAAAGGCCTCGAAGCAGGAAATGAAACTCTTCGACCTATCCAACATAGCTGGCTGGAAAGATGTGAAATTCCAAGAGGCTGAGTGTCATGTTCCAAGTGCCCAGGGTGCAGACGCTGGTCAGTCCTTTCAGTTCCTGTGATGATGATAGTGAATTGCTGCTGGAGTAGGATGCCTCAGTCGTGGGGGGGAAGATGTGCTTTTTTAAGATATTTTTTTCCACAGCCGTGGCAGAGGAATGATTTTGGATGCTTCAGATAAACTCACAAGAAAAGAGCAACCTGTAGCCGCTGGAACCTTTAGTCCGACTCCAAATTTCTATTCAGTCAAAGGTAAATTGACGAATTGGGATGTTTTTTTTTGATGGGTCAAATGATCTAATAGTTTAGGTTGGTGAACTCCTTGTGTTTTGGAATATCTCTTTCCATCCTGGCAAGCTACGCCGCAAGTCCTCAGAGTCACCTACCTTTTGAGGCGGTCGGAGATGATCCTGCAGCGCTGGAAGAAAGAGGTGGCCCCCCACCGGTGGGTCAGGGCAGATTTCTTGGGAATGATGCAACTGAAGCAGATACTAAGTCAAAAAGCATTGGTTTATAATCATAGTACTAGCCATGTTCAAAACATGGTCTGTGTCTTACACGCCAATAAAACAGAGCAAGTACATAAAAGATAGATTGTTTTCATGAACATCTCTTCTGAAGTCTTTTTTGAGCTTTTAAATACAATTGAACCTCGAGTAGTTTCTTCTCCCATAGTTGGGCTCTTTTTCAATGCCGGCAGGGTCTCCTTTTGAGTCTCTTACTTTCGACCATCAGTATCATTTGGAAGCACGAAAATCTCTGGTTGAAAAAAGGTATCCTGATACCCTAGGGGTCATTAAATTCCAATTTTGGAGGGATCAAACAATGCACATATAAATTTGAAGAAATTCCCTTATAAAAATGCATTGTTTGGGTTGGTGTCCCATAATGACTCCTGGTTACCCTTGCCCCCAACACAAGTCACTTCGTCTGCAATTTGATGCCACTGCAGCTCTTGGTTGCCATGTTGCGGCAGGGACGACCTAAGCTCTGGTTGGTTATGATCCTCAAGGGTACCGGGGGAGAGAAGGTGTTGAGTGGTAGGCTTACAAGTAGTCAGTCAACCGAGTCAAGCTCGCAAGGAGCTCAATCCATTGGAAAGGTTGAAGTTTGGGGTCCGGAGGGGTTGCAACTCATCCCAGAAAGGGGATTTTTGTTGCGTCGCGAAACAGTGAGGGTTTTAGCATCCATGGGACTGGTATATTTACCTACTAATTGACCATACAAATCAACCGTTCATGCTAATCTACAAATCTTTCTTCTCCAGGCTCCAGGCTTGGAAGCCTTGAGTGAAGGGGGGGGGAGAAAACTCTCCGTGATTTGTGGACCGACCTCCCAAATTGAGGCTGACAAGATCTTGACCAGTCCTAGAAGTGATGCCTCCACCCTCACCTTTGATGAAGGTCTCGACCTCGGGTCGAGAGTCGAGAGAGAGTGAACGCCATGGGGAAAATCCACTGGGATTCCCTCCCCGGGTGGGGTGGGGGTGGGTAAGATGGGCGAAAAACGGGATTCAAAGACGATTTTTGTTCCAACTTTGGAACTGTTGGAAATATCAGATTGCAACATAAATCACCTCCCACAAAGCTTGGATGCTTGGAAGATTTTGTGGCACAAGGTGTTGGCCTTGGCCAATTTTGGTCAATGGCTTCCTTTTGATATATGAAATCCTCGAATTTATGGGAGTTTAATTCCAGTAACAGTGACGATTCTTGGGGTAAGTGTTTTCCAGAGACTATCCTGGGGCCAAGCAGTTAAAAAACATCATCCTTTTTTTTTGCAATTCAGTGACCTGTCAAATTCGGGCCACATTCAGTTCCAAGAAGATTGCTGGGGTCTAAAACTTTGTCAGTTGAAAATTTTCAAGCCCATCTGCAAGAAACGAAACGACCACAGCTTTTTCTTATGGCTTATGATTTATTTGAAAAGCTAGGTGGTGGTTTCAAATATTTTTATATTTTCACCCTGAAAATTGGGGGAAGATGAACCCATTTTGACGGTCGCAGATTTTTCAAAGGGGTGGTTCAACCACCAACTAGGAAAAAATACTTGGGGTTCACCACTCCCTCAACCACGGGACCCAAGACCTTCCACTTCATTCCTCGACAGGTGTAGATCATGCGTTGACCTCGGCGTCCATGGTTCGGGGGTCTTAGCAAGCCAGAGAGAGATTCGCAAGTAGATCTTGCGATGTGAATATCCCATTTTTTTTTATTTAAAACCAGAAACCGGGGTTGAAAACGGTTGGTGCAGTACCTTTTTTTAAAACATTTTTATCTCCGACTTTTTTCAGTGATGTTTTGAAGCAAGACATTCATTCCGCACGTTTTTTTTGCCGGAAAACTTGGGGGGAGAAAGTATATATCTTCTCAATTCGAGTCATCAAAACTGGGAGAGATGCCTGGCGAAAACTGAAATTTGTTCTTGGCCTTGTATTGCCAAGAAGCCTCGGTGATGGCATCATGTGCTGTTGAGAGTGGTAGCTAACCTCCCTTTATTTTCCATCCGATTGTTGTAGATCCTCGCAGTGGTGAACTCGGATTGGACGGAGCATCAAAGCTATCATCGAAGTTTCTTGTTGGTTTCCATGAAAGCTTAGTTTAGTCAGTTTAGTCTATGGATTTGGTTTTTTCAACCCCCAAAGCCCAAAAACCTCGGCATCCTCATTCGGATACGCGATGTGATGTCCACTGGGACCACTTGGGAATTCCTGCTGCAAAGGAAACGGCCAAAGGAACACCTCAAAGGTGGGCTCGGTTGGACTTGTTGCCCCCAGTTGCTCCGCTTCTTTGTTTCTTTTTTCAACATCTTCACCTGACGGGTTGTGGTTCTGAAATGATGTTTTCTGCATGTAAAGCAGGGAAACTTCGAACAAAACACTTGTTGAAAAAAACAGATGAAACAATTCAAGCCGGTGAAATGAAGCGAAACATGTGGAAAAACATCCATGTTGCTGAGTTACCCTCCAGTAAACTAACATGGCAATGGAACATCCCCATTTTCGATAGGGAATACATCTTCAACTGGTCCATTTTTCCAGCCAGCCATGTTAGTTTACCATGGATGTTTCCGAAAATAGTGGGTTTTCCCCCCAAATCATCCCATTTTAATAGGGTTTTCCATTATTTTCACCATCCATTTTGGGTTTTTTCCCCCTATTTTTGGATTTCCACCCATATTTCAGCCCAAGGTCCTTCAAAAGGTGGAAGATGATTCTTATGGCATCGCTGCTGAACAGGAGGAATCCAAGTCGCTTGGCCATGGCGTTCCACCCGAAACGGATGGTTGGGAAGATGAAGCCCTGATGAAAATGAGCTTCACAATGTTTTTTTAATCCCCCAAACTCAACACAAAAAAACATGCGAAAGTTTTTTTTTTACAAAGTTATGTTTGGTGAAAAAAAAAGATGTTTTTTTTGGGGTTCCTTTTTTTTGTTTTTGAAAGCCACCAAAAAAATCAGCAACAAAAAACCTCACCCGCCAATGGATGAGGTTCACCGTCACGGATGCCGTACAGCTCATTGCGGGTGGCACCGTCATTGGTGCTGTGGCAGAGGTGGATGACCGAAGGGCCGAAGGGGTCAGTTGATTCGTGAAAAAAAAATCGTGCCTTGTACAGGTAAGGTAATAGCCAACCCCCCCAAACCAATTGGGAATTTATTTCGGTATAGTATAGGTCAAATTACCTCTCACTGACCCACCTGACTGGTTACGAAAAAAAATTGGTGAACTTGGATCTGATTTTTTGGACCCAGTGAGTACTATAGACCCCTACACCTTTGTCATGATCGCATATTTCTTTAAAAGAGTATCTTCCAGGCTGCGTCACTTCAAAAAAAAGTCGGAAGAATTGGCGGAATCTGTGACTTTTTTGGCAATGTAGGTAACCATTTCCTTGCAGTGCAATGACACCCAGCTGATGTTGAAGAGATGTTTTTTGCTCAAGGTCTCCCCGTTTCTATGCCCATCCCACACCATGATGTTGGACCCTCGTGCTGGTTGCCACAGGATATGCTACGAAAGTTGAAGAATCAGAACACCGGCGGTCCTCGTTCGGTTTTATCAAAGACGGGGGGTTCTTTGGGTAAAACCACGGGGAGCGGCAGTTGGTTGGTCGGCGGGGAGGGTCCTTGCCAGCCGCAAGTGGTTAGTTGGAGGGTTCAAAAATCTGCTTCATCATGACCTGGGTTTGATGTTAACTTATCGCATGTTTTCAATGGCTTGAAATGCTTCTGATCCTCCAACTGCAATGCCTGCCTATATGGCTGATATGGCTATGCCGTGTGGATATCATACCTTGCAACAAAAAAAACATCAAAAGACCTTGGGAATTCTTGCACAACCCAATCTACATCCATGAAATTCATATTTTATATCCTAAGGTGTGGATTTTTACAAAACCCAAAGATATCTGGCTAACTCCAAGGAAGTTTTCAATGATAAAACTTGTGTGTTTGAGTGCCATTCTAGGTCAAGGGAGCGTGGCATAACAGTGAGGCTTGGTTTTTCCAGAGATCCATTTCACCCATGGGCCAAAGGGATGGCTGGAGGCGTTTCTGATATACCCTTCCTAACAGGGATGACGATCATTCGTAAAGGACCCATATATACGCTCCCGAAAACTAACATGGAACCTGAAAATCACCAGTTTGAAAAGGAAAAGCATCTTCCAAACCTCCATTTTCAGGTTCCATGTTAGTTTTCGGGGGAGTATATATATATATATATATAAATCTATTCTAAGGAACCACTGGATCATCATCCCCCAAAATCTCCGTAGGTCCATAGCCTTCGGTTTTCGGTACCTGCCATACATTGTCGGTCGAAACTGTGACACCAGGAGTTACATGGAAACGTGCGAACGCTTTGGGAAGCTAGGCGACAAGGTTCTGGATCTGAGATGTGCAATTGGAGTGCGGCGCTTTTGTTCATTTTTTTGGGTGAATATACCTGGATCTTCTACATATGTAAAATTTCTGCCTTTTGGTAGTTTTTGTTGGTGAAAAGGCACAAATTTTACACACTGGGAAGATTCAGGTATAATGACATGAAGTGATGTTGGGTCTTTTTCGGAGGGTTTTCTTTATTTCAACTAACATCCTGGTTGGAAACTTCTTCTTTCATTTGTCCCATTTGTTGTTTTACCTTTCTTGTTTTTTACCATAGCAGATCCAAGATTCCTCACTGATGATGTTGTCCATCCGATGGATGTTGGATCGGCTTCCACAGACTTGATTGCGGAAAAAACGCGCCTCGAACAAACAGGATTTCGGCGAAACATCAACAAATTTTGGCATGTCTTTCTTGTCGTTTTTTTTCCGTTTTTTTTTTTCTTCGATTTTTTGAAAAAAAAATCCATACGAATTCTTCTCACCAAATTTCATGGTTTAAAGAGTTTAAAGTGTTTAAGTCCCTAGAACTAACCGTAACCTAGACCCTGAAAGATGGTGGTTGGAAGATGAAACTTCCTTCTGGGGCCCGGCCTATTTTCAGGGGCGAGCTGCTAGTTTTGGCTAAGTCTATCCTATGAATCTCGGATTCGTATCATTGATGGGGAAGAGCCAGATCTACACTCAAGCACCAATGTGAATCAGCAACCAACCATTGAAGCATCGAATTGAAAGCTGGAAGTTGGTGTAGTTCCAGTTTCTATTGGGTCACATTTGAGAAACAGATGGAGGAAAAGATGAAAGCTATCTTTCCTTCAAACGAATAAACACATGTTTAAACGGAAGGGACATTGTCCAAAGAGAGAAAACTTTGAAGTCTCTCATGGAAATTTGCTTCCCCAAAAAACAGACCCCCCTCCCGTTTTATATGCAGGTGAAGCAAGTGTTTGAGCAGATGGAGGAGTCGTTTCTTGGGAGCCGGAAGGTCTCCAGGGAGATGAACGAACACGAGGGGACCTTACAGGGAAGCTGCCCTGGAAGCACTTAGGCGATCTTTGAATGATGCAACAAACATACCTTTTCTACAATAGCTCCCCTTATAGGGGTGAAAAAACGCCAGTGACACTTTTTAGAGCCGGCCATTTTATGGGGGCCCCTTAAAACCTCCGTTTACAACGATCATACAAGTACAACTAGTAGGTGGTGTAGGTTTCAACCTTGAAATTTGGGGAAGATGAACTCATTTTGAGGAACACCCCTTGACCAAGCTGGGAAAGAATATGGCGGGGAGCAAGGTTGAATCTCGAGTGAGCTGTTTCCTTGGTTTTTGCGGAAAAAAACAACACATCAAAAACGATGTACAAAAACGAGAGTTTCATGGAAGTCGACGAGAATTTGAAATAGGTGTTTTTTAGGTGTCTTTGTTGCTGCAAGGGTCACACGTCATAGCTATATAGGCAGGTATTCGCAAAGACCCGACAAAAAAGGCCATTTAGGAAGGAAAGGTTAGGGGATGAGTGGAAATTTGCCAAGCCAAGGAAGAAAAATGCGATAAGTTAACATCAAACTCAGGTGATTTTTGGGCTGTGTTTCTGTCCAGAATTTCCTTTTGGGAACATTGGCGCCGCTGTGTGATTTTCCAGGAGATTTCCAGGTTCGAGGCAAGGTGAAACGGGGGCCTGGTGGTTATTGGATACTGCCTCGTTCTGTTGGGGCCGGAAGTTGATATGAAGGGTACGGACAAGATGTACGTATACCTGGAACCTGTTTGTCCTCTATTTTGGTGGTTGAAGCCTTCAAAACAAGGTCTTTTCCAATCAAAACAAGGGTCATTTGGGTTCCAGGTACGAATTATGTAAGGATACACCAAGGATACAAATGGTTCCAACACTCGTTTTATTTTATTTTTTCTCCACTTGTGGAAGCTAAAGTGTTTCATTCGCACCTTTTGCTGGTTTCATGGTGCCAACAAGAACTGGGTGTGGCTCAAATTTCATATGGAGTGACCCAGTACTACCTCCCGACAGCCTCATTTTGGTGGCCAGAGTCACATTTACTGTCCATCTCCCGGCATCCTTTCCACTACTTTGGGACATCTGGACATCTTTGGGAAAATTTCACGGGAAAAAGGTTGTGGCTTGGGGTGTTTTACCAGGTGGAAAAGGCGAATCTTCGAGCGTTTGGAGAGCCCAGCGGAAGCCCTTTGTGCGTTTGGGATTAACTTAGGGAAAGGCCTGGGAAAGGCAAGTTGAAACTCATTTCCCTAAACATTCCGCAACTTGCCAACGCAAAAGTTGAGTCGAATCTTTCCAACAAACTATGGGGTTTCGCTTTACCTTAAATGAGAACAAACCTGCCCCCCCGGTTTGTTGCGGAAAAACCTCCCCGAAACCAGGAAGTTGCGCACCGGCGACGTGGATGCCAACCTCATGGCGAAAGCACTCGGCAGGTTGGAACTGCTTATCACGTTTTCACCCCCTGGGAGTCGGTCCAAAAACCAAGCGCAAAAACCACTGTCCTGTTTTTTTTTTGGGAAAATATATAAATTTAGATAAAAGATTTCCAAAAACTACTAAAATAACCATTGGCAAAAAGTTTGGGTTGAAATGGACTAAAGATCACCTTTGAAGACTGTATTCAATTGGGACGTTTTTACTTTTTCTGCGTCGAGCGTATCACTCGAGAGTTTGCCGAGAGTTTGCATGACTTCGGAGATCACTGGGAATGAATGGCTGCAATGCTGGAAAAAAAACCGTTTTTGATTGGCAAGTTATAAGTTCATGTGTTGCGAATCGGATTGATTGGGGGATTTTGATTCCATGTTTCTTCAAGTCATGGCTGCTGAGAAAGGCCACAGTTGATATGGTAGTTTATCCCATTATTTACAACGTTTTATACATCCCAGGTGGTTGTTTGGGATTTCTGAACCATCAACAGAGCCAGTTTGTCAACTTTTTTTTTGCGGTCCGACTTGTCATTGCTACGTTTTGCAGCAGGGAAAACGACCAAGACTTAATTGCCAAGATTGCTGCGGCCTCCGAGCACGACGATGATGATGACCAGGTGCGTGCGGGTGGAATTGGTAGGAAATCGTCACCAGAAGGGACGTATATGATGAAGGGAAAAGGAGAAGGGATAAAGTAGGGAAAAAATGGTTGAGTCAAAGGAAGAGTTGGACATGTGAAGATGAATTGTGAGGATATTTTTGCAGATGGTTAGCCCGTGTATGATATTTTAAAGATATGTATGTTTTCCCTGGGAGAGGTGTGCAGGTGGTGCCGGATTTCTTTCATCAACAGTATGGAAAGACGACGAAAAAAGGGACCTAATGTTGAACCATTCATCCATGCGAACAAAAATCCCAGTTGATTTGTGTAAAATTTTCATATATGGAATCGGGTCACCAATCAGAAAAGTTACCCTCCAGGGAACTAACATATCCCCCTGATAAGGCATATTTGAAGATGATTTTCCTTTTCCCCAGGTGGGATATGTTAGTTTCCTGGAGGGTAATTTTATTTGATCCCAGTTCGTCACCAGTATATCTAATGTCAATTTGCCCCCCCCAAGAGTTCCCTAAGTATTTTTTCCATTTTCCACTGATGAAAAGAAGCAACGTGACATGCCCCAACTTGGGTTTGCGGGACTACCCAACGGCCGCAGTTTTCCCAATTTTAGGGAACCCCAAAAACTTGGGTTGTTTACTTGACGGGTTTCAAAAAAATGGGGACAAAACCATGGGTTGGATTGAAATTGCATTTTGTTTTGTGGCCTTTGCAAGATTCCCAGCCCCAAAAAAAAACGAATATTGCTCATTGTTGTCCTTACCACCCGTGGCCAAACGACCCCAAACCGGTGTTGGAATTTGGAACGCTTAGTCATTGGCTTGTAAGAATTATCAAAGCGCGACCAACCAGAAAGGAGGGCTATAGCAGTGCTGTCTTTATTCACGGACCATGGTTTTTGGCGGGATGACACTGGAAAAAAAAATTAGCTCCGCTGACCCTGTTCTCCTCTGGTCTTGTGGTCCTCTGGTCCTGTCGTCCTGTGGTCCTCTGGTCCTGTGGTCTGGTCCTGTGGTCCTGTGGTGTGGTATTAGGAGTAGTCGTCGTAGTAGTAATAGTAGTAATAGTAGTAGTAGTAGTAGTAGTAGTCGTCGTCGTCGTCGTCGTCGTCGTCGTCGTCGTCGTCGTCGTCGTCGTAGTAGTAGTAGTAGTAGTAGTAGTAGTAGTAGTAGTCGTCGTCGTCGTCGTCGTCGTCGTCGTCGTCGTCGTCGTCGTCGTCGTAGTAGTAGTAGTAGTAGTAGTAGTAGCAGTAGTAGTAGTAGTAGTAGTAGTAGTAGTAGTAGTAGTAGTAGCAGTAGTAGTAGTAGTAGTAGTAGTAGTAGTAGTAGTAGTAGTAGTAGTAGTAGCAGTAGTAGCAGTAGTAGTAGTAGTAGTAGTAGTAGCAGCAGTAGCAGCAGTAGCAGCAGTAGCAGTAGCAGTAGCAATAGTAGTAGTGGTAGTCGGGAAAATAAGCAAATACAGTTTTTCATAACAAATCAAAAACACAGACGAAAAAGAAGCAGGACAATAGGAACATGCAGGTGTGTATGGTGTTTGTTTCTGTGGGGGGGCCCCAGGTTTGTTCACCCAAGTACAAGCCAGTTTTGATGCCGAAACATCCATCCATCACATGCGTGGTGGAATGTTGAATGCCACCACACCTTTGTCTGTTGGTCAGCAGCTTCAAGCCATGGGTGTGCCGGCCGAATTTGCCAATGCTGCAGCAGCGCGACACCCTGATTGCATCAATTCGGCTTTGGATTGGGCTTGTGATTCCGAGAGGCGGCATTGCAGTGCTCGCGTGGATTCAACAGCTTTACCACATGTTCCAACGCCACTTCGCTCGTGGGGGCAACTTCTCGCCCCAGTGCGTGATGTTGAGGTTGTTGATCTTGATACGGTAAAATTTGCCTGCGGTTTCTGCAGATTGGATGTGACCTGGGCTTCAGTTTTTGAGGACATGACCCAGCGACAGTTCTTTAAGACTAGTAACGATCTGGTTTCAAAACTTGCTTGTTCCCGAGATCGTGAGACAATCTGTGATCACCCCAACAGTTTGCAACAGTCAGTGTCATGCCAGGGGCTGGTTCTTTTGACTGACATTGCATCCTCTTGGCGAGGATTGTTTTTTCACAACTTGCAGGAACCGCGCAGTTTCCCGCATTTACAAGAAGGAGTTGGTGGAGCTGGCTAAGAGCTTGAAGTGGAGGGGGAGGACAGACGTCATTGAGTGGGGGCTCGGGGGGATTCGCTTCAGTTGCAAAAAAATTGGAAGATATCTCGTAGCTAGATCTGGAAGGGACACAAGAGAATGAGACTGGGACCTGGAAGCCGCGATCACCTTCAAAACCTTTGCAGGCATGGAAAGTACATCCGTTATCTTGATCCCTTTGGCCGTGCCTGCCGAGACAAGCTCTGTAAGAAGGCCGGAACATCAGTGACATCCTCGTTAACACGAAGAATTTGCTCTTATGGCAAATATTACGCAATTTGTTGGTGTTTGCGTGGACAGGCCAAGAAGATCCGAGAACCTGAGCAGCATGAGTCCGAATCGGACTGTGAGATGACATCCTTTTCTGAATCGGATTAGTTGCAAAGAGATGTTTTCACGCTTGATGTGGTGTTGTGGCTGTTTCCTTCGAAGGGGAGTTTTGAGCGCAATGTCTGCGTTTTGTGCACACGGAACCCGAGTATCGACTTCCGAATCAATGGTTCCAATGCAAACTTGATGCAAAGTACTGCACTGAGTATGGATAGTGATTGCCTTTATCGTGTCGAAAAATATTGTGCGCGTCGGAAAAAGACAACAAGGTGGAGTGCTTAAATTTTGTTTCCAGGGATTTTTTTTTAGGGGTTAGTGGGGAGAGAAGGCTTATTTTTTTTCCAGGGGTTGTAAATTTTTTTCCAGGGCCTACCCGCCCCGCCCCCCTTTATTGGGGGAAATTTGCATGAAACAACTTGACTGCATCCAAACGACATGGACATGGGAACTCCATGCTTTCGTTTGATTCGTCAGATTGATGGGAAAGAGAAGATGGTGGCAGAGATAGAAGCCATGTTACAAAGCACCCGGGCAGCAAGACATGGTTGTGCCACCGGTGGCAAAAAATGGGTCCCGGACCGAGTTGAGTCGTCGTCGAGGTTGGAGTTTCGAGGTGGTAATGAAGTAGTGGTACACCTTGGATTTTTAGATTCTTTAAAAATGCTCGGAGGCTTGGCTTTGAACATAGGTTCTAAAGTCCAAAGCTTCAAACAAATGGCATTTTTGTGGTGGGTTTTGAAGGGTGGACATGTCTTTCTTAAATCTCTTTAGATATATTTGTGCTTTCTTCAGTGTTGCAGCTTTCTCATGGTGACCGGCCAGCCCACTTGTTACTTGTTGAAACCCGTCATTTGCTGTGATAGTTGTGAAACGACTAAGATCCATTTTCGGTCCATTTTTTTTGGAGGCCAGGAATCCAGGAACAGAAGTAAAGGATGTGTACCCAATTGATTTGATAGGAATTCCTTTTTGGGGAATCTTCTAACAATGGTGGAGGAGGGGGGTGGCTTCCGAAGATCCAGCAGGTTCGAAGGTTTGATTTGCAGCAGAAGCATGGAACATCTTGATGCCGTTTCCCTCGTTTTCCCCGTTTTTTTTCCGTGCCCTTCTTTTTTCTGATCATCCAAGGGAATGACTTGGCTCTTCTTCTGAAAGAGGCGGATTTCGGGGCTGGTTCCGAGTCGAAACTCCTTACAGGTGTGCAACAACGACCATGTTTGCTGACCGATCATATCGGGAAATTATATGTAGGAAGTTATAAATTGGATCTACCCCTCACCCAGGATTCCAGTCACACGGCCGAAGGTTTGTAAGGATGGCCTACTAAAGATGTAATTTTCTGGGGGAAAAGGGCTAGATCCAATATGTAACTTCTACCCTGGTGTCCCTTCTTTAGATTATATTAACGGGAATCTTACCCTCTGTGTTAAAAGCAGGATGGAATTTGTTGGACTAGGAACCAACTGCAGGGTTTGCTGAGATGGAGTGGTTTGCTTGCTCCAATGTGAAAATCCCAATTCCTTCAGCGTATCTAAAAGGACTGGTGAACCCAATTTGGGATAATTTTGGTTGGGGATCTTGGCAGCGTGTTTTTTGTAGGAATCTTGAGGTGGCACCACCTGCGGACGCATTTTCTGTTGGCACATATTTATCGTCCTGAATGTAGGGATGAATTCAATCTGTAACGCTTCATTCGTCCAAAAGTGAAATTAGTTTGAACCGTTTGATCATAGTTTGGGGGATGCCTCAACCCTGTAACAGCGGGAAAACATCATCACATCTTTATCAACGAAACCTGTTTTTAACCTTCATCATCCACTGGTTTGGCAGGACCCAAATCATACTGTTGATGGAAGAAATCCGGCTAACCACCTGGGATGTTGAAAAAAAACCCTGACCAACCCTCAACTGCTTTTCTCGCCGGATTTCTGGTTGCCATCAATCAACAGTAGTAGTTGGAAACCTTCATGGTGAAACCACCAGATGTTTCGTTCCATCATGACATTTTGGTGGCCTGGCCTAGTGTTTTTTTTGGATGTTTCATCAACAGTCGTAATATACACCTCCCAGAAAACGAACGAATGTCCCCTAAAAAAGGGACTATTTCAATCGGAGATACATCTGAACCAAGCATCATTTTTCAGGGGATATGTTAGTTTTCAGGGGGGTAAATCTCCATTTGAATCATATCATTCCAAACAGGTTTTGACGGACCATTCCTAGGATTCGAAGGTCCCAAAGGTCCCAGCTCCGTGTTTGTCGATTTTGTCGGAAGGTCTTGGGAACCTTGGAGCGTTTTAGATGGCAAGACCTCGTATGGTTTCCAAAGGAAATGGTAGTTTTTGGATGGTGGTGGTGGTGGTGGTGGTGGTGGTGGTGGTTGTTGTTGCTGTTGTTGTTGTTGTTGTTGTTGTTGTTGTTGTTGTTGTTGTTGTTTGTTTTTTTTTTGGTTTTCAGAAATATAAATGCAGCTTCGGGATCTTTTTGCTTTGGAATGAACGAAGTGGCGGGAGATCGGAGGCAGCAGCAACTGGCAATGGAAACTGGACTTCTTTTCGTCTTCGTTTTGGCGGCTCCGCAGGAGGTTTGGTGTCTTTTTTTCCCGTTGTCGTTAGACGTTTGTGTGTTTAGATACCCAGAATTTGTTTGTTCACGATGTATTTGCATGTCAAATAAAAAACGTAATAGACACATGCCATGTAGATTCCAACAGTTCGAGTATGCTGGGTTTTCAACAGCCCTTTTCAACCAACCAAGCCCTTTCTTTGTATTTTTGGCCTGTCTCTTGCTCTCTGAATTCAACGTTTGACAAGTAGATGACGCAAGTCTGGCTCAAAATGATTCGGTCCCTCAAATGAATCGATCTACCAATACCAAACCATCCTAAAATGGTTCATATTTGAGCCACAGCCATCCATCCACCAAACATCCCTGGGAAACGCTCAAAAACCCAATGCTTCGGTCTTCCGTCATGGTTTTTCAAATAAGGCGGCGGAATTGAGAAAATGGATCTTCGCCAGTGACAGCAGCGAAATTGTTTGGGGGACCCAAGGAGGTGGGGTTTAAAGATGGTAAATCCCCACCCATCAGCCGATCCCAAGGGAATGGGATGTTGTTGTTGTTGTTGTTGTTGTTGTTGTTGTTGTTGTTGTTGTTGTTGTTGTTGTTGTTGTTGTTGTTGTTGTTGTTGTTGTTGTTGTTGTTGTTGTTGTTGTTGTTGTTGTTGTTGTTGTTGTTGTTGTTNCTTTTTTTGGGGAACCCAAAAAAAATTCACCGCGGATGTTTTTGAAGAGACTTTTTGAGGATTTTTATGGATAATTATTATACGGGATGTTTCCGAAGAAAAGTCGGGGTTCTCCCCCCAAATCATCCCATTTTAATGGGGGTTTTCCAGTATTTTCACCATCCATTTTGGGGTTTTTCCCCCGATTTTTGGATTTCCACCCATATGGCCATTGGCGAATCCTGGATTTCCTGAGCCGAAGAGTCTGACTCACGACTCAATCGAAAAGAACACGACTCTTGGGGGCTCCCACCATCCGATGGCATCATCTGAGCCACAAAAAAAGAAACCCAACTGTTCTTTGATTTGTTTTTGGCGATGGGTTCATACTTTTTTCTCTTCATTTTCCGGGGAGTTTTCTTTCATTACTAAAACCGGGAATCGACAAGATTTGTTGTTTATTTTAGTGGCTCACGAACCATGACTCTTGAATGGTGGAACATTTCCAAGAACTTCCGTCAAACCCCGAGGTGATTCGACGTGTGATTGACGAATCGGTGTGGAAGCTCAACTTTTGCCCATGCCCAGCCAAGCTGGAAAATGGGTTGAAAACTTCCGGGGCGTTCCAAATGTAAGAAAACATTTGGTGAAATCGAAGCAAATTCATGGATCAAAGATTTGGACTTTTGCAAAGTCCTATGCCTCAATCCTATGTGATTTTTATGCGAAAAAGTGCCAGCACTGGACTTAGGCAACAAAAACGCCCAAACATGTCCTATACTGTAAGTTTTTTATTTTTCCCTCGGGAGTCTGAAAAATCACCAAGAACATTCAGGTACCTAAAAATGGAGGGTTGTTCCCTGAACAAGTTCCGGCTGTTTTGTGGGTGTTTTTTTTAAATCTGGAGCCTTTGGTTCCAAAGTCTCAATCCGAAAATGCTAATCCAACCGGCCGTGCTTTTGGCCAAGATCCAGGTGGAACTCCAACGCGAAGCCATCGGAGTGTTGACGTTATCCAAATTCTTGGCGGAGGAAACCTTGAGTTCACACATGCTTTTGGCTGCCAGGCTTGCGGTGGTGTTGAGTGTTGTTGTGTTTTTTTTGGTGTGTGTTCTAGAGGCTGCGATGGGAGGGTCAGGGATATTTATGGAAAACCCGACATAAAAGGACTACTATCCACGAGCATCATGGGGGTCAGTGAGCATGAATGAAGCTTTGACCAGGTTCATCATTGATTTTTGCTGTGAGCCTGAATGAAGAAGCACACTATGTTGAAAAACCCATAAATTACAGTGCGATTTTAGATTTTTTGTTTCCCTCAACATGCACATATATTACTTCAGGACATTATGGTAGACGCCCATGCTCAAGTGGTAATTGGGATTGAATTCCTTCCAAGATGACCTGACATTTCATATGATCACAAATTGTGACAGTGCATCCAATCTGCCGTTGTTTATATCAGCATTGTGGTTTTTCAAGGTGGAAATTCATGTGTGATTCCGTAATCAAGAGAGGACAAAGATCATTGCGTAAGAATCATCCGGTTGATGAAGTAGTGAGGTTATGGAAACGGCCTCTTTTTGCAAACCAACACGGCCAGCGGAAATCCTCGGGTTCTTCCAGAATCATGGAGATATCACGGATCCCCCTGATGCGGCGTAGCTAGGAGTATCTGTTTGGGTTTGTGAAGTCCATGAGTTTGAGGTTGTAACCAACATACTGTTGATGGACAAAATCCTGCACCACCTGGGATGGTTAAAACCCTATAAATAATGGGATAATCATCATCCTTGGTGGTGCAGGATTTTGTCCATCAACAGTAGGTTGGTGTGTCACAAAGATTACTTCAAGTCCCCCGAAAAAGGATCCTACCAACACTACATACTGTTTGATGAAAGAAATCCTGGGAGCAGCTTCACAAGGAGAATATCATATCCCATTCTTCCATGGGGGTCTCAAAATGGCACCTTTTTCCCAACGTTGGGTGATCAAAAATCCCCGTAAAAAAAGGCAAACTTACAGGCAACCTCACCCGAGCCTCACAAGAAATGGAGGCAATTCATCCATCACTGGAAACCTCGGACCTCTAAAAATGACCTTAAGATTTAGCTTGGTGAAGTTTTGAGACACTCACTACCTGATTGATTCCGCTTAAAACCCATCTATTAAAGAAAACACCGTATCTAACGCCAACCAATTTTATACATGAATCGAACATGTACTTTATGCAGGCGCTGTAACGCCTTTGGTGTTGTGTCTCGCAGGGGCCTGGCAGACTTTCATGAATCCATCGATCGGCAGGGGGATCCTGAAACGAGCGGCCCAACTGGGCCGGGGGCAGGGTGGGCGGCATGTCGCAGGGTGGGACTGGGATACGATCCAAGGTGTTGGAGAAAGACATTGGTGTTTCCTTAAATGGTGGTACCCCAAAATGGATGGTTTATCATGGAAAACTCATTAAAATGGATGATTTGGGGGTACCCCTATTTTCGGAAACACCCACATGGCTCCTTCATTGAAGCTCTTTGAACTTTACTTCATACAAAAGTTCTTTTGTCGATTCTTCGAGTGTTTTGGTTGTTTGACATGTTTTGATAAAGGGATTCTTGAGTCAAAAAGGGTTTCATGTCCAGTTCTGTTTGTGGACATTTGGTGCTTTTGGAATCCAGGAATATCAGTCCCTTAAATTCTGAAATCCCCACTGGATCCCTCCTTCGTGAGTTTCCCTGAACCAATTTGCTCCCAACTGGGTGGTCAATTGATCACTTCTATATCAAAAAAAGTGGCGCTTTGTTGGAAGTTCCCAGCGGTTCTGCAGTTGGAACGTCTTTCAGGTCTACAACATCAATATCAACCAGTTACCACCTGAAAAGTAAGACTTGCTGGCTGGAAAATCCCAGCCATTTTAGATGGGAATGTTACCTACCGGAAATTCGATGGGGGATTTTCCAGCCGGCTATGGTACTATGTTAAAGTAGCACCTAAAAATCCGATGCCTGCCCGGAAAGTTGTCAAGTCTCATGCGAATTCGGGGACCCGTTCTGACAGCAGCTAAGGGAGATGAAAGTGTTGTTGGAGAAGTGTGGCCTGGATGATTCCATCACCGTCAGGTTTGGGCCATAGGGGGATTGATGGGCCAATGGGGGGGTTTTGGGGGTTTCAAATGGGAAGCTGAGATGATTTCTTTGGGAGGTGATCATTTGTTCTTTTTAGGGAATGGTTAGGGGAATCACCACCCTCCCCTTCAGAATCCTATGAATTTGGAACGTCTTCCCGGAAAGAAACTTTTTTGGCATTTTTGTTGGCATCACTGTGATTTGGTTGGATTCTTCTTGGAATTTGGGATGCCAACTCCAAATGGAACAATGATATTGTTGGTGGAAGAAATCCGGCGATCACCACCTGGGATGTAAAAATCCCTGTAAGTAATGGGATAAACTACCTATCAACTGGTTAGCCGGATTTCTTCCATCAACAGTAGTAGTAACATGTGGTACATGGGATGGCTGAAGAATTCCATTATTCTGTTGTAATCCTGGGCTTGGAAACCTATCTCGTATTAAACACCATCAAAATGATAGAATTCTTATAGGAGATGTCTGATTTCTGCAGGGCAAATGTGTCTATGTGCTGTTTTCAGATGAAGAATCTGTCGAGTTTTGCAGTCATTTCTTTACCTTTGAACTTGTTAGTTTCCAATTCATCCAAGTTTTCCAAGAGAACATACTGTTGATGGACAAAATCCTGCACCACCTGGGATGGTTAAAACCCTATAAATAATGGGATAATCATCATCCTTGGTGGTGCAGGATTTTGTCCATCAACCGTATTTGGCAACGCCTTTTTTGTTGTTGTCAAATTCAGGATGCTCGCGGATGCCAAGAATCAGATGTTAGTGGAGGCAGATGTCCAGCGACTGGCGGTCGTTTGTTCGGGGTAATAACTCACCCAAAGTCAGTTAGTTACTTATGAGGCCAAGGTGTCTCATGGGGTACCTTTGAACCATTGAAAAAATCAGATAAGAACTCTCAAAGGTAACTTGTATCTATACCTGGAACCCAAATGACCCTTGTTTTGCTTGAAAAGGGCCTTGTTTTGAAGGGTTCAACCCCCAAAATAGAGGACAAACAGGTTCCAGGTATATGTATATATATATATACATATGTTTGATCATTGTGTGCCCCTCCAAAACAGCAGATACAAGTTTTATTGGCAAATAATATGACTCACCTGGGTTTGAGGTATATTTATTCAATGTGTTTCATGTATTTGTTTACTTATTTCTTCGTTTGTTTGTTTATGTATTTATATATGTTGTACTACTCATACATATGTAATGCACGCGCATGTTCCTTCTTGAAGCATCTTTAGATGTAGGAGATAGATGAAAACCCTTCAAGGTTTCATTGCATTCCAGGTCGTGTTTTTTTGACCCATCGCAACGAATCACGACCCGCCGGATTTTCTCGGAAATAAAAGAGAAGTGCATAGATGCGAAATTGTTTGGAAAAAATCCCACCTTTCCGAATCAATGAACTCCAGGTGGGCTCCCATAGGATCAATGCATGGGAAAAATGGCATATTTCTTTACCTTACCTGAATAGTTGATTGAACTTTTTCATGATAAAAACATGACGCAAGACAAAAACCATACATGGGATCATCATCAATCCTATGGCTTGGTGAAGATTCAATGATCTGGCCCACGGGCCGGGCCCCTGGGAAGATGGGCCCCCAAACTTCTCCTTTCACCCCCACAAAGAAAGGAATTCCTTCATAAACTGTTGGATTTTAACATCCGGGGGCCCATCTTCCAGGGGTAAGTTAGGTATACCTTTTTGGTGGCACTTGAAACTTTGACACCACATCTCCAGCCCTAAAAATGGACCGCTCGCTGTGACAGCTGTGTTACCAGGGTTACTCGACGCAAAAAAGCGGTTTGTTGGATGAGGAGCTTCGGGGAAAGGTTGTTTTGGGCTTCGCGGCTTCCCGGAATCGGTGGGTGAGGTGAAGGTCCATGGTGGGTTTTTCTTCCGACCATCTTCCCAACGGGTTCCTGCAGGATCTTTCTGGATCATTGACTGTTGCATGATTTTTTTATAAAACAAATCTTCAAATGGCAAGTTATGTTGAACTAAAGACCAGGGGGCTTTTCTCAAGGCTTTGTTGGCCGATCACCAAGTTTTTTTCGATGAAGTCCTGTGCTTCGGCCAAGGATTCTGGGTTGTATAGCTACCTAGTTCCATGGTTGATTGGAGAATGTGTTTGGTGAACCCCCTCAAAAATTCAGATGTGTTCAAACATACTTTTGAGGCAAGAACCACATGGGGTTTTCTTGAAGTTTAGCCGGGCTACTTGGCCAGGCGGCCACTCATTGGAAGTTTTTTGAGGTTGGTTTGGTTGGTTTTGGGGTTTGCAGCGTTTTTTTTGCCGTAAAAAGAACTGCAGATTCATGGTTTCACCCTTGGCAGCCTTGGACCCTGGGACCTAGCGACCATCCCCAGCGTTTGACCCTGAGCAAACATGGAAGGTTGAGTCATGGACTCTTTCCCCCCTGTTTTACGGTCAGCTATAATCCTCCAAGGGGCAAAAAAAAATTCCCAAACGATATAAACGAAGACTATAAAATCCCCAGAAAACAATACTTCTGGCCAAAGAAGTGGATCAGATTTTTGTTCGAAACTTCCATGGCCATCATTTTTGGCGAAAAAAACCTCCTGGAAACCACGATATCCTTCAAAGAAGGAACTTGTGGAGCCGATGATTTTCCTTCTACCAAGCTGGGATATGAACAACCTTCCCGGAAGGAGGGTGAGTAACAGGGGTCATGAAATTACCCCCCACCCCTTAAAAGGGGAAATCAAACGCCATAAAAATGTCTGGTGAGAAAATCAGGGGTTTGAATTTCACCTGAAAAAATTCAGTTAGGTTCAGTTTGGTTCAGTTTGGTATCAAACGAAAAACAAACAAAAGCTTCCCTAAACCAACCCAACCCAACCCCACCGTTTTCAGGGGAGCCCAGTCCTCCTGCTCCCCACAAACCTCCCATCATCGGGCCGTAGGAGGCCTTGTCTGGTCGAAACTCTCGCAGCTCGCAGCTGCCGCCCACCATCAATCCATCCGAGCTGACGGAGCAACAACAGGCGAAACCGGCGAAGCAACCAACGCTTTCCCTGCCCGGGTAATGGGGGGGAATGGGGTTGGGTGGCAAAAAAAAAGCTTGGGGTTGGGGGGTGAAGATTTTTTTTGGGGGGAGTATGATGATGTTGTTTTGGTGGTATAGATGGAATTTTGAGCAGGGAAATTGAAGATGGGATCTTTCGAAAGGCAAGTTACATGGTTTGAATTCTGGTTTAGTACCGAGATTTCAGAGGCATCAAGATGTAGAGGGCTCTACCATGCTCATGAACTGATCAGTCTTTTTGCCGGTGAAATGGCTGGTTCACCAGATTTTGATTTGGGTACCAAATATTGGGAAAGCCTTAGAAAAAACCAGCGGATTCCTGTAGGGTTTGGCCGTTTTTTGGGGTTATATATAACTCCATTTACAACTAGCAGGAGCCCACCTTGTACTACAATCCACCATTTTTCGAGGGATTTTTGGAGGTCCCCAATTTTTGAGACGACTTGACTTGCAAATCGGCATCTTGCAGATGCTGGTGGTGGAGCGAGAAGAGCAGCGCAGGACTGCCTTTAGATCAATTTGTTGATATATTTCGTACATGTATATAATCTATATACACACACACACAGAAAATACCATAACAAAAACATTTTGCAGTATCATCTATTTCTATAGAATACGTTTATCCTCACACATACAGACTTCTATTTGTATTAGCATCTTGTGTTCGCATCGTTTCCCAGTGGTTTTCCCTTCGTTTTTTTTCGAATCCGTCGCTGAGCCTGTAGGATTCACAAGCGAATCATGAGCGACCTGTATGCTTTGGTGCAGGCCAGGTAGCCACCCCTTTAAAAGCAACTCCCTGTGTTTTTTTTTTGAGGTGCAGAAGTTGAAGGGTTTTTTGGTACCTGATTTCCACCTAGGGCGTGGCGGCTGTGTATGTTGAGCTTTAACTACCGGTAAAATTGACATATTTTTTTGTGGACCTTCTTTGTAGGGGATCGGTTGTTTTTTAGTTAAGATGTGTCGTAGATAGATTTGTTTTGTACGAAAACATATTGTTTGATTCACTTGTTGTACCGACGCATCTCTTGCTTGGTTTTTGGCTGGGTTTGTTTAAACACTTGGACCGTGCTGACGTGCTGGGATGCTGGCTTAAAGTTGCAATCAATGATGGAACAATATGTAAGGAAAGTTGGTACTGACGTGTGTGCAGAACGCATATTTTGTATTTACAGATCAGACATGGCAAAGAATTTCCAAAACGATACGTGAATGCTAGAGATATTAAGATGTATGATGATCATATAGCTCTAACACATAAACATGTGGCTCAAATCTTTGCCTTTAGCAATTTTCAACGGTCAAAGATGTTTTTTTTCCCTCAACAAGGTCACCCAACAAAATTGTCTGCTCAAAACTGTGTCCGCCGATCGACCCGGATCCCCCCGTGACCTCAGGAGCATAAGCGGAAAGTGGAACTCAATCGATCATTGTGACCTGGCCTATGCATCTTATGATGACCAGTCAACCTGGCCCCTGGCCTAAGTTTTTCCAAGGATTTTTTACCTTGTTTGGGGGAATTTGTTGGGTTTTCCAATTTTTGGATCCATATATGAACAAGGGCAGATTTCGGGCAGATATTCCAGCAAACCAGAGAGGGTTCAAGTAATGGTCCCTTCCGAAGGTTAAGGCGAAGTGTTGGGGTGATATATACGGTGGGGTGATACGAAAATCCCTGACCAATGCCTCGTGGGAAAGGATGAAATGATGAAAGGATGAAAGGCTTTATGATGAAATGAGATGGATGGCTGGGGTATCTTGATAGTATTAAATCCTCCTTACCATCTTAATTGTCCAGGTAAGCAGAGTCAAAACCTTCCTAACGTTCATTCAAAGCGATAGGATTGATGTACCTATTGATAGGGGATTTACCACTTGGGAGTTTTTTAGACTTCCTATTCACCATCTATATTTCTACATGAAGCTTTTCACTGGATCTGGATTCTCCAGGCTGTATGACGTTTTATGTATGAGCAGCTCAGGGTGCACCTCCCCGGAGCTGTCCCTCTTTCCCATCCCCTCCTCCCTCCTTTGCAGTGGTCTGCGAGGATTTTTTTGCCGGTGATTTGCGGTTGTGATTCTTGAAGGTTGTGTATGAATATGGACATTGATATATATATATATATATATACAGATACACAGATACACATATATATATATATATATACACAAGATGCATGTTGCTGCAGAAAAAGCACGTTCCACACATAACCCGCCACTTGAGACAGAACAGTTGTCTGAGAGAGCAAGGGGTAAAATCAGAGAAAACGTGAGTGAATAATGACTAGTCTTGCCACCTTCCAAAGTTACACCCTCACAAAACTGGCATATTTTTCACCCGCAAAAATAGAGTGCTTAAAGACGACCCGTTGCCGTTATTTATTGGCACGTGGTCAAGAGCCAGGTGTGCGTTTTTCTTTTTTTTCTGTTTGTGCGTCTTGAGGTATGAGCATATGATGATGACCACCATGCGCAGTGTCCGGGGCCTTTCAAAAACGCATCCAGGTGAGGGAAAACCCATGAGTTCAAAGATACCCCCCCCATTCAGCTTGGCGTTTCTTCCCACCTTTCCAACAGAAGCAACTGGTTAACGGTTCACGTCACAGGTGGGTATCAACATCAGGGAAATACACCAAAAAAGCCTAACATGGAACCTGAGAATCAGTTTCCAAAAGCATCCATTTTAGGGTTCTATGTTAGTCTCCGGGGGTGTATGGGGAAATGGGCCGCCCCAGTGACGTTTTCATGATGAAGTGTGGATACCACCTGTTGAGGCTGTTGAGGGGCGAGTATCGAAACGCCTCGCCAGTACCAGATGGGGGTTGGGTTTCTTCACATCCCACTTTTTTCACCGAAAAAATCTCCGGAGGTATTTTTGAAACAAAAAACATATGGGCCATGGAAAGGCACGTCCCATCTTTTAATGTGTGAAATCCATGGGAATTTTCGGATTCATCCAAACCTGAAAGATTTTTGACTGCTGACCTCAATCGCATGGGTGTTCCTGAGGCCGCTCCGCAGGCGAGTGGTTGTTGCTGCAGTTGGTGGAACCTTGTGATCCGCTGGGTTGGGCTGGTTGGATTTTTCTTCCCCGTTTTTTTTTCTTGAAAGTTGTGACCTAAAAGTTTTGTTTTTTTGCATCTTATCAGCTCACTCACCAACTACTGTAAGCCGCTTGCTTCGCTCTTGAGCCAAAATGGATACGGAGGGTGGGAAACATATTGATACAAGCACATATTTTGAGCCCTAGGGATACAATCACCTTCTGAGAATGGTAATGCAGCCTAAATACCTTGCTGAGGAATTGACTATAAAACCCAATCATCATCTGACAAGGTGATTGGATCCTTAGGGGAGGATATTGGAATACAGTCAGGTCACCACCCAAAGGTGGTTTCTATATGGAAAGGGCTTGCAATGAATGGGACACCTTTTCTTGTAGGGAGTTGTGAAAAAAAACAACACACCGTTTTTAAAGGGCTCAAAATGATGGTTTCTTCAACCATTTTTAGTGATGTTTCAAGGGGGACAGAAAACAAGCCCTGTTTTTTACGGGAATTCCATGGCAAAATTCCACTGGTCCGTATTTTTGCGGTTCATCGAATCTGGGTGAACGAATGACTTGACGTCAGATTGTTTGTCCAGTTTGGGGTAAAAAAAGCACCTCCATTTGCAACTAACAAGGGGGCCCCATCTATGCAGATTTTTTTTAAAAAGAATTCTTTCAAAGATGACTTAATTATACTACTGTTGATGGTTCAGAAATCCCAAACACCCACCTGGAATGTTTTTGAAACCCTGTAGATAATGGGAGTTCAACTACCCGTTCCTGGGCAAGTGGTGAAAGGCTGGAAGCCGACCTGGCTCGCGGTGGGGGGCAAGCTCAGAACGGGTTGGTTTTTTGGAGGTGCCAACTTAGGAGATTTTCAGGTCACATCCCCATATGGGGGGTTTCCTAAAATGCTGGGTTTCCCCAGCAACCATAGGTTTTCCTACTAAAAAATGATCTGGGGTGGAGATTGGGGGTATCACCATTTAAAGGAAATACCTATATAGCCCTGGGCTCTGGTTTTTTCCAGCAATTTTGTGTGTTTTGAATGAAAATCCACCAGCCAATTCGGTCATGATTTGATGCATCTTCGCCAGGGTCAGAAAACGCAACCCGAAAATCATTGACTCAAAAGTGCCCTTCCATGGTTGGGGAGATGGATTCGTTCCCTTTGTTTGTAACAAGAATAAGGTGATGAACCACCACCACCCCCATATTTGGCTTCTCCAGCTTTGTGAGTCCCCCAGGCCAGATGGGCAAAGCTACTTGAAGCTCGCAATGGCTTCAGCGTCGGGACCTTAATCCCGTACTGATGCGTTTTGTGGCAAAAGGTGGTGACTTTGGCGGAAAAGCATGAGGAATTGTTGCTTATAAGCTCATTGCGGCCTCCTTGTCATGAAATGAGGGACCCAACAAAAACCTTAGAAAACCTAACGCCGCACACACAAGCGAGCTTCTGAGGGTTGCTTCAACAAACCCTTTTAACAGACAACATTCTCAGCAGTCATGTATGTGTACAAATATGGCCCAATGGGCCAACACCGGCAGTTCGATGATGCATTGTATCCTTCGATAGTTGGACTCGAAACGGCGCTCCAACTAAAAAACCACATCAAAATTGTGTTGCCAAATTTGGAGGGAGCGATTTTAGGTCGTCTGAGCGCTTTTTTGGGATGTCGAGTCTAGGACGTGTCCCATGTTCCTCTAGCCATTTTAAAGGGGGATCCTGTGGACGGACCCGGTGATCCAATGGGAGTGATTTCGTTTCCCCCAGGAAACATGAGGATGATAAGCCCACCACACCTTTATCAGTGTCAGAGCTTGGGGAGCAAGAGGACTTCCGGAAAAAAATGGGTGCTTGACCAATTTACACAGTTTACCCGCTGGTAAACTAACATAGTTGGCTGGAAAATCCCCATCTTGAATAGGAAATACATCTTCATTCATGGTGGATTTTCCGTTGCTATGTTAGTTTGCCGCAGGGTAACCTGGTTGTTGGCTTTCAAATTTCTGGGATGATTGATTATTGATTAATTGCGCTTGAAGCTCGATTGCTTGATCCATCGATTGATTGATTGGTTCATAGGTTGGTTGATTGATTGATTGGTTGGTTGCTTGATTGGTTGATTGATTGATTGGTTGATTGATTGATCCATCGATTGGTTGATTGGCTTTTGTCATCTCAGGATCTCATCAAACACTGGTCGATTCAAAATCCTGGTTGCCTCACTTACACAGCTGATCCCCTTCCAATTTTTGAATCCTTCCATCAAAAATCAAACAGGACCTTACCAATGGACCCCTAGGTAAGGTGCAAGAGCTATGAGATACTCAGGTTTAGGGGTCCATTCACTGGGTCCTGTTGGAGATTTCTTAGAATCCTAGCTCACTATAGTGAGATTCCAATCGGATGGCTTCGCATGGCGATTGTGCTGAGAGTATTTGGACGTCACTGGGATCGAGACATTCATTTAGATATATCTATGGTACCACCCAAGTAAAAGCTTTACACACCGAAAACGGCCATATCTAAAAGGAAATACATGGACATACCTTTTCCATCCTTTTCCAAATTGTTATTTTCAGTATCCATGTGTGAACTTTCCACGGTGTACTGCATATACTGTAAGTGATTCAAGTTTTTTGGGTTGGCAATAGTATATAACAGTGTACGTATGAGTGGTATACATTGGAATTTGTCCCCACTGATGCCTGTAAAGCGTAGAGTTAAAGGAAACATCCAAGAAAAGATAAGTGATACTCTTAGTGGTCATGTTTTCCGATTTTGTCTCTTTTGATTATATCAATAATTCTATATGTTGGTTCTACTCCCCCAGGCAGTAACACTGGCAAATGAAGGTTTTGGTTGGGGGTCCCCTATTTTTCACATGTAATTGTCCTAGTAGTGACTGGCATCCCGGCTGGGGGGCAGATCCAATGTATTTCTTTTGGGAATATGGGTGTTTCCTTAAATGGTGGTACCCCCAAATCATCCATTTGAAGAGGGATTTCCACTATAAATCATCCATTTTGGGGTTACCCCCTATTTTTGGAAACACCCATATGTACCATGTCAACTGGATAGCTGCCAGGACGGTCCCACCATTGAGGCTGACCCCCAAAGCACTGGGGAGAAGCCGGTGGTTGGATCCACGGGTGCCGTCGAGAAGCTGCCACAACATGCGCGAAAGAGGCGAAAAAGCGTTACAGCAGGTGGGGAAAGGTTGGAAGTGTTGGAAGGGATGGTTGGTTGATTGGGAAGATTCCAGGGTTGGTCAAACAGGGGTTTGTTTTCTTTTATTGGGGGCCTTAGTAATCGAACATGGGGGGGGGGTGGGTTAAGACGGCTAAGAATTAAGGGTAAGGGTAGCTAGACTCTTTAAAAGTGTGTGGAACGTTTCCAGGCTTCAACAAAGGATTCATGACTCGAAAATTGTGGAAGGTTACCCTCCCTGAAACTAACAGCAAAAGCACCTGAAAATTGATGGTTGGAAGACGATCCGACTTCCTTTTTGGGGCTTCCTCCCATTTCGAGGGGTTCAGAACACAGTATCTTTCGGTGCGAGAAGTCCATTGGGTGAATTGACCAAGTTTGATAGGCTATATAACTGCGGCTGCCCTCTAATCGGATCATGCACCAAAACACCAAAAGGCACCTTTTTGTTTGGTCCAAATTTTCCGATGAAACTTCCAAGCTCTAGCTTTCTGGCCCCCAAAAGGCTTTTGCTTAAGCTTGGAAGCGGCTTTTCGTCTTCGCTTTTTGACGTTTCCATGGCAGGTAAATGGGGTGTGTCCCTTAAGAAGGAGGACAAAGTCATGGATGAACGCAGGAAGGCGCCTGCATGCAACCGCTGATGTGAGCAGGGAGCTGGTAATTTCAGACCTTCTTAGTATTAGGGATGTGACGTATGGAGCTTCACCTGATTAAACTTGTCGGTTTGTGCGAAGTTTTTTTTTTTTCAAGAGAAAGGTCGAGATTTCGGTTTCTCAGATCGACCATGGGTTTTCATGTATCAACAAAAACCATGAGATTTTGCACAATTCAGAATTTGGTGAGTTTCAAGTGTTTTTTTTTAAAACACCTGCTACAGAAATTCAGAGCCACGACCAACCCGACAAATCTTAGGTCCATGGTAGTTTAGCCACAAAAATTGTTACATGGTTATTCAGGGCAAGAAGTCCGATGATTTTTCGAATTACTCAAATACCTGGAAGCCAAAACAACCCCAACCTTGCTTTGATCGCAAAAGGTTCCCTCTTTTTGGCGGGATCCCCTAATAACAGAGAAGAAACAATTTCAAGGGTTCCCAAGTGTGTTTTTCCAATTTGGATCAATTTGATCAACGATTAGAATTGCACAGCGCTTGTGCTTCGTTGTTCTGCCAGATCACCATGTGGGTGTTTCCAAAAATAGGGATACCCTAAAATGGATGGTTTATAATGGAAAACCCTCTTCAAATGGATGATTTGGGGGGAAAACCCACCATTTAAGGAAACACCCACATCACCATGTCTCTGAATGTGTGCCTTTTTCCACCGTTTAGATCCCTTGAGATCTCCCGAAGATGCGGAGCGAAGTAATGCGCGTTTTGGCCCTCCAAAGGTAGCTCCTATCAGAGCTACCTTTTCATGAGACCTCATCTTGTGGCAAGGGTGCTTAACAACTTTTTGACCCTTGATTTTTGCAAGGTGTATATAGTTCTGATAAGGGTATATAAATTTTGGGCCATGAGAAAAAACCATGGAACTTGCTGCTTGAGAGACCTTTCTAGCATTTAGAACTTCCAATGTCTTGAAATTTGCAAGTGAAACAGTCTCTCCATCCAATGACCTCAGCAACTTTGTATCTTCCCTGAAAATCCTATGAAATCAATCTGCTAACCCAAAAAACACTCAGCTTATGTGCCGTTTTTTTTTTTAAATGGTTCTCCAACAACCCCATTCTTTAAAAGGTACCCTCCCGGAAAACTCACCGAAAATACCCCTGAAAATAAGCCGTTTGACCCAAAAAGGAAAGGATCGTTGGCCCCCCCCAAAAACCCACCATTTTTCAGGTTCCATTGTAGTTTTAGGGAGCGTACAAGTACCCGCCAGAAAACCAACATGACCATGTAAAATCACCAATTTGAAATTGGAGATGCATCTTCATTCATGGTTTGTTTTTCCATTGTCATTCGTTGGTTTGTCCGGGGTGTCCTATGAGTTCATGGGGCTGACATCAGCCTGGCTGTTTGAACCCCTTAGATTGCCGCAATGTTTTCGGACGAGGATCCGGTACACAAAAACGCACGGCCTCATATCGAAGTGGGAGCTGATTCTTGGTGAAAGTTTCAGAGGGGAGATATGTTTCGGTGGAATTTTTATGTTTGAAGATTTGTGGCTGCAAATGCGTTTTTGTAAAATTGGAATTGCTTTGAGAATTGATGGTTTATGTTAGTCTATTCCATTCTTTAGGGGTTATTTTCATTTCTTGCATTATTTTTTTAAAAATAGGGGAGCGGTTTTCGCTGGATGTGGACCGTGATGATCACAAGACAATGGTTGGGTGACTTGTCTCTTTGGTGTGGTAGAACTCTATTTTGAAGACTCAAGAGGGACATAGAGGGCTTTTTTGGCCTATGTGAGGCCTGATGAAGTTACACCAGCTCCAACATAGCTTTCATTCTTTGAGGCAACAGGGCAAACCTTTCTCCCAACGTTTTTTTTTAAATTAAAGAGTGTGAATTCCACTGGGTCTTCCCCGACTCCAATTTCGGGAACTCATTTGATCTCGTTTTCCATCATGAGTTTTTTTAACGCAGTTTTCTCATTTGCCAACTTCAATGACCAAATACGAGATGAGAATCCGAATCCCAAGCCACAACGTCTGATTTACTTTTTTGAATCAAGTTTTGGGATTAAGATCGATGAGTGGCTTGATCTTCAAAGACTATGATGGACTGTGTGTATACATATGTACATACAAACTAATTCATGTGGCTACAAATATCCTGTACGAAGTATCTATATATACACGCACATAATATATATACACCTACATTTCCAGGAGTGTATCTCATACATACATATATCCTATTTATATATATATATATAAATGTACATAACAGAAACCAGGCATAGGCATGGATGGACCCTCCTTGCTGTCCACTGCCTCGGCCCCCAGTTACGATTGCTCCAGAGTGGAAAGGTGGGCCAAATCGGGCGACGAAACGATTCACGGAAAGCTGGTGGGGAAAGTCCTGCAACACCGTTGGGAATGAACGAATTTCGTGGCATCCGGATGAGAATTTTTGTTTTAGTGTCCCAAATTTCCGTGGGCATTTTAGGTGTTCTGTGGTTTTTTAAGCAACGTTCAAGAAGAAGTTCTACTTTTTTAATTAGTTGGCCCCTATTTTTGGATGAAGGACTTCTCAGCTGCAGCATTTCAGCCATCGAAACCAGTCATTTTTGGATGCCTGGTTTTTCCAGGATGATGGACCAATGGACGAGGGATTTCCCCCAACAAAACAGACAGCAGGGAGTGTTTGTCGGAGATTTGAAAGGTTGGTGAAATACAATAATTCATATGGCCAAATTATAGCGACCTCACGCGACCTCACTCCAAATGGTGGTTTAGTAAGGGAAATCCCCTTATTTCAGGGAAATCTAGGTTGGTGAAGTAGTATAATTTGGCCAGATTCATCCAGCTATCATACACTTTGCAAGATAGCAATAGCCACGGGCCACCTGTCTCAGAAATTCATTGACCATCCAAAATGAATGGAACAAATTCAATCGAATCCTGTCATGTAATCTCTCGTCATCCCCCTTTGATGTTTCTCCTGAGCCATCGAATGCTGCGGATGCTTCCCTAGATTTCATCCTATTTTTTGTTGGAAGCCACCTGTAAATTAAACGGAATATTTTGTTTGTCCCAACCTTCACATCAACCAACCATACCGAAACGGTGGAAGGTGACATGGTGCTGAACTTGGCAGGGGTTCGTTGGTGAATGCGTCTCATGTCAATTAAAAAATCCATCACAATTGATGAACCACATTTCGGCTGACACCGCTGAAGATGGTTAAAAATATAAGAAATTGGATTTTCACCATACTGTTGATGGAAGATATCCTGCACCAGTTGATAGGTAGTTTATCCCATTCTTTACAAGGTTTTATGCATCCCAGGTGGTGCAGGATTTCTTCCATCAACTGTATCAACTGGTTACCCTCTGTGAAAGGCAATTGAAATCCCCCATCTTTCAATAGGAGATGACATCTTCGAAAGGTCAAAACTTTCTGTTGGCCCATCTTAGTTGACAACTTTCGGGTCCCGCCAGGTTTTACCAGCCCCCAAAAATACGACATGGAACCCCCGCAAAAATTGGTGGTCTGCATATATAGATGTTTCTCCTTTTCCTTTCCGGGGTGTATTTTTCAGGTTCAACCCAGGCCGTTGTTTTTTGAACGGAAGCCAGGCGGCGATGGATGAGATCATTTCCAAATCCGCCGAGAAACATGTCTTGGAGGATGACGTCTTTTTCTTTTTTTTTTTTCCCCGGGTTACGTTGATGCACAGCTAAGCGCATTTTTTTGGGTTCGCTGGTATTTTGTAATGTCCTTATACTTATATATATATACATACATACATGTATATGTATATATATATATAATATATATATTTTTATACAGATAGAAACTATTGAGGGGTGCTATGCTTGAAGTGGTCCAGTTTGACTTATTTTTCATATCTTTTTCTTTGTCGTTTGAAGAACAAGCTTCCTGGAAAACACAGACATGACATGATTGCCAACACACTTTCCTTTTCCTTGAGTAAGCAGTTGAGTAAGCTGATTGACAGGACCTTTTCTTTTCCAACAGTCGGTTGAAACAAGCAACCAACAGTGCAAGAAACACAGACATGCTTTGCAATTCACGCTGTCAAATGCATTTCTAAGATCTTGTGGCCAATGCAAGGACATGGACACTTTCTCTCACAGAGTTGCTACATCCAGATTATGTATACATATCTAATAGGTTTCATACAGCTGCGGTCCGCGCTTACAGATTTTAGCCTTCAATGTTTCAACTCGTTGCATCTTCAAATCTTCTTCGATGAAGATTTGGGTTTATATGGGGGGTTTCCTAAAATGATGGGTTTCCCCAACCAACCATGGGGATTTTCCTACTACAAACGATCATGACTTGGGGTGTTAGATTGGGGGGTGTATCCCACCATTTAAGGGAAACACCGATAATATGGGAATCATCCACCATGCTTATTGTCGTTTGTTTTTCTGTTGTTCAGGAGTCGGGCTTGAAGTACCTGAAGAAGATGGAGCCAGGGCAGACTCAGCGGTTCAAAAAAGAGAGATCTACGGTCATCTACTGGTTGCAGCAACAGAAGAAAACACCTGCTTGGATGTCCCAGGAACTTAGTAAAAGGTTGGTAAGTGGGTTATAACCCCAATATACCCCATTTGCAAGTAGGTTATAAGCCATTTACTAACCATTTACTTCCTGGGACATCCAAGTGAGCTATGTTTTTCTTTCTTGATATGAAGGGACCTTATCAAAGAAAAGAACTGGAGCAATGCATGCATAGCCAGATGTATGGATATTTTAACAATCAGGTCCTGAAACTGTTTGGGTTTGGAAGATGATCTTATTTTTTCCTGGGTCCTTTGGGTTAATCTGGCAGTGGCAAAGCTCGGAACCTTTAGTTGCAGTGTAGTTGCTGGGAAGTCTGCTTTGATACTGTGCTAATATTTCGGGGTCCACCATAAGAACCTTGTTACATGGGAAAATCAACCCTAACGATTGACAGGTATTGTCCCTTGGTGATGTAGGGTTTCTCCTATTTTTTAGGCTTGTTTCAGGTGATTATGGCAAACCCTGTATTTGTCAACCTCCATAGATTGCAAGCAGCAACTAGCGACCGGTCTCTCTGGGATGGACTTCTTCCTCAGTTTGTGTCTAACAGTTGCGGGGGGTCCAGTAAGGTCGAGGATATATCCTCCCGTGCTCCAATTGTGGCAATGCAAAACTCCACTGACCACCATTTGTAGAACATGTATATCCACATATCAAAAGGAGATCGTGATGGCTAAAGTATGCTAAAGTTATGTCCTATATATCAATAGGAGTCTTCCATGGCTATCTTAGTGTGGAGGAGGGTCAATATCGCCTTATATCCAAACGGATCTAAATGACTCAGCGATATTTTCGATGGGATCCCCACCTCAAGAGTTAGAAACCTCAGAAACTTAAGAAAGACACACCCTCAAAACTGATTTTGACCTACTTGAGGTGGTCCCCTACGATTTTCATGCGGTTTGTAACTCCAAGAAAGTAGGTTTATTCTACCCCCAGTGGTACCGAGGAATATTTTCGGCCATTAAAAGAGGTGTTTACAAAACAATTATCTATTTACAACGATAGTGACTTTTGGCCCGCCTTCTAGTAACATTTTTTTTTCGGCATTTTTTCCTACTACCCTCCGGTAAACTAACAAAGCAATGGAAAACATCCACCATTTGAAGATGTATTTCCTATTGGAAAAGGTGAATTTCCATTGCCATGTTAGTAAAAACTAACAGTTCGCCCATGGAAAATCCGCATCTTTACTGGCAAATTACCATCCAAAAATGGGTGGATGTTCAAGGGCGAACTGTTAGGTTACCCGAGGGTAAAAGGGTCTGTTCCACGTTTCTATTTTTTTTGCCCCACCGTAAAAAAAGGGGGGCAAACCCACACCAAACAACCTCCCCACTTTCGAGGCTTCAGAGACGGAAAGAGAAGAATAGCAACATGGTGTCCTTGCGAAGCCCGGGGGCGAAGCTGGGGAAGCTGGTGGGTATCCAGGTATCCCAAAAAAGTTGGTGAAATTCAACAACTGTGGCCATGTTTTTTTAAGAATACATCCATGAATTTGTTCAGATTTTTTGTTTCATGACTTAATGATCTAATAGATTTTTTTTCATAACAGAAAGGGCTTTGAGGGGGATGAGATCCGACCGTTTATATGGTAAAGAATTCGGAGATATGCCAAACATTGAATGGAAGATGATGGGATGTTTTTAATGCAGGAAATCCAGATGTCATCTTTTAGAAATGGGATCTGGGTGCTCATTTTGAATGGGTTGAAAGATGTGGATTTCGAATGGGATTTTCTTGATGATTGGTTGAAGTTGAGAGCAACCTGACGCCCGCTGATGGACATGTCAGGTGATCTTGAAGAGGAATCAGTTTTCCACTCCCAAGATAGATTCCCAATTTTCAAAAATCATTTGCCATGTAGTACGAGAGAGAGAGGGCTTGGACGGGGTTTCAACCCAACAAAAAAAGCGAAAATTGAAAGAAAAAAGAGAGGGAGCTTCAATCATCAAGAACCTACGTTCCACTCAAAACAAAAACCCCGGAAGACTAACGGCTGGTTCACAATTCCATCCCTGGAGGTGGATGGTTTTTCGATGATTTTCCCTTCTTTTTTACGGGGGTGGGTTCCATGGCTGGAGTACGGTGAACCTTTGGCCGTTTTCATCTTCCTCCCGGGTGTAAACTTGGAGGATGGCATCCTCCCAAGTTTGGGCCCTAAGTAAGTTGGATCGGATTGTTGTTGTAAAGTCCCCTAAGTTGGTTACAACGGACCGGGGGTTGTAACTTGTGGGGTGTTCCGAACCATTTACATGGCTTATTCAATGACTTGCTGAACTAGATTCGGTTTTTTGATGGGGGGTTGGAACCACATCCCTAACCATTGACTTACTCCACTTGGGATCCCCAACGATCCCAGCCTCCAACGCATCAACATCGGAGGTTTGAAGTTGAAACCCAAGGGTAGCATCAACGATTTGGATTCCTCCTTATCTATGTCGTCTATGCCAAGTCGAAGTGGATCCTTACAAGGTGAGATTTAGGGAGAGAATTTGTTTGGGGCGAACATGTGCGGCTTGGGGTTGGGGATGAAGTGGGACGGTTAAGAAAAAGATCAGATGTTCCCCAAGAATGTTTAAGTTGATGGAGGCTCATATATGGCATGTGGCATGTGCACTCTCTTTTGGTTCACATATTTTTTGTACACGTTTGCGTATTTGTACATGTACACGTCTTGTATATATGTGTAAATAACGGCCATGATTGTCCTCCCTGCGAGCAGTCAGAAAAGGGGTTTATGGAATTCTTTAGGTAATGTGTTTCTAGTGGTACCAGCGGAGCGTAGACAACCGAGCGACTATAGTTCAAAGATATTCATCTATGACCTGCGAAAAAAATGTGTCTTGAACGCATATTTCTGGTCAAATTAGAGCGGCCTCACACGACCTCACCCCAAAAGGTAGCTCAGGAAGTATATCCCCTTATTTCAGGGAAATCTAGGTCGGTGAAATATTATAATTTGGCCAGATATTTGTACATCAAAAGTCCTTCAACATTGAGATACTGTCGACAGCATGAGATCACGTCCGTAGATCAGGTCTTTAAGAGTTTGCCCGAAAAAACCATGTGAAAGTCTGACATCTTTTTTATCACCTTTGGATTTCCCCCCGTTCTTTTTTGTCATCGATTTTCCGACAACTTTGTGTTAAAATTTCACCTCAAGGTTTGTGTATTGCGCTTCGGAAACTTTTGGTGGGTTCATTCTTTGGCCCCCCGAATACCCGGCATGATTTGCGGAGTTTCCTCCATGATGAACTTCTGAAACACCTAGAAATTGATTCATCCAAAGACTCGTTAGGCTTCGTTTTTGTCCCAGATTTTGAAAGATCAAGTAACTAATGGTTGCTGGGCTGTGTCGGAGGTTACCCCCTGTGTTTTTTTTTGTGGGAATTCCTGTTTTTGAAGGGCATCAATCATGGCTGGGGCATTCGGCGAAATCACCACCCAACAGCTCAACACGTCGCTGGAACCCAGGTGTTGTCTCCAAAGATGGCCGCAGGTGGCTCGCAGAGCGTCGGTTTTACGAACACCCTGGAAAATGAACGGCTTTATTTCCAAAAAAGCAGGTGGATGGTTCAGATGATTTTCCTTTTCACCTTGGATGGGATTTGTTCAATTGTCAGCCATGAATTTTCAGGGGTGTATGTGGTGTCAGTCTCGCTTTCGTGCTGTTGCTTCCCCCCCCCCCAAAAAAATGGAGCGAACCGACTGAAGATCTTGGATCCCATTTTCGATGGGAAATGGAAGCCGAATGGCCGGTGTATCATTCTTGTGCATCTTTCACCGGAAAAAAAAGGGGTATAAATCAATCCCAAAACAAAATCGGCCTTCCCAAACTACCCCCAACCTACCCAACCGTCACCAGCCTTGCCCAAGAATCGCAGGGGTACAATGAAGGCAGGCCAAACAGCAGCACCGAAGCAAACGGAATGGCTGAAGATGAGGTCACGATTTGGGCGGTGGCTTGAAATTGGGGGTTTTTGGTTTGTGAGTATAAAGGGAAGCTGCTTTTGAGGTTATTCAGGATTTGGAGCTGGATTTTTGGGTATATCCCTCTAGTAAACTAACATGGCAACAGAAAATGGGCCCGGTAAAGATGTATCTCCTATTGAAAATCGGGGATTCAATTGCCATGTTAGTTCACTGGAGGGTAAAGGGAAGCTGCGTTTGAGGTTATTCAGGATCTGGAGCTGGATTTTTGGGTATACCCTCTGGTTATTTTTGACATGGCTGGCTGGAAAATCCACCATGAAAGAAGATGTATTTCCTATTGAAAATGGTGATTTTCCAATGTCATGTTAGTTTTCTGGGGAAAACTCTCCACTTTCATGATATTTATGGCTCTCCGTTGATTTTTGGAGTTAGCGTTTCCCCGATTGGAGTCCTTCCGTACTTCCGTACTTCGGTCGGGCCCTGCAACTTCATTGACTGTCCAAAACTCCCGGGGGTTTTAACAAATGCAATTCTTTTGATGTAGATTGGGGGAGGAACAAAGTGCAAGAAAACCTTGACTTGAGCTTTGTACAACTAGCAAATTCGGTTTGAATGGAGGGAAGTTGTGTGAAGGATTCCTGAAAGGACCAATTGATCGTCCCTTGAGCAATCAGCAATGAATGCCTTTAGCCACGATAGGATTCCATTGAAAAAGACTGTGAACAAAAACACATTGTTGACCTGCCAAAGCCCTTGAAAAATGATGAATCTAGGTGGCAGTTTCAAATATTTTCTATTTTCACCCCCATTTGGGGAAGATGAACCCATTCTGGCTCATGTTTTTCAAAGGGGTTGGTTCAACCACCAACTAGATGAAATTATAGAAACTTTACTTTCCTTTTTGGGTCCCGACATCTTTTTCTTCTGGGCGTTTTTGCTCTGTGTTGCTTGGAATCTTGAGTTGCTGGAGTCCTTAGTTCAACCTCAAAACGAGGCGCGAGTGGTTGAACAAAGACTTGCCGGAGAGCCTGGTTTGGGTGGGGGGGTATGATCCCCTAAGTAGATATTCATAAAATAGTGGGAAGAGTGACAGAGAAATCCATCCATGGGACTTCACCTTACGTAATATATTTTGGGACATGTAACAAAAGCTTTTTGAACTTGAAGGACTCACTGCCATATATTTTTGCACCAGCCGTAAAACTTGCCGTGATCTACTGACTATTCATGGTAAGGTGTCCTTGACGTTGAAGGCTACTGAATGACCTTGAGCCCAAGACAAAACCCAAAGCCAGCTGGGTAAACAAAGAAGGGAAAAAACAGGGCGCCCAAAGAAAAGATGGACCCGAAATTTGGTTACAGGAATGTATAGAAACAACAAGATGGGCACCGGAAAACCAGTTGATTTGTAGGGTGAAATTTGACTGCACTTGAAAATAATCTCAGTTAGATACCCTATTTTATACATCCCACTTATAGCAATTATAGCTCCAACTAGCAACTAGTAGGGGCCCCATCTGTGCAAGGAAACTCCCGTGACTTGTGGGTCCAACCCCCGGTTTGGTTGGTTGTTGGATACCTGAGGAACGAGAAGACTGTGAAGGTGAGTTTGGAGGCCTTGGCCCATTTTTATGGATGAAACAAATCGAAAAACAGGAAACACATTGGTGGCTTAAGAAGTGACAGGAAAAGAAGAGCAGCCATTTTGAATTTTTGCTGTTCACAAAAAAAGAGTCCCTGCCTTCTGTGAGATGTTTTTATTTTTTTTCCGTTGTTTGGGTGTCCGGTTTTTGTTCAATTTTTAGAGTTGTTGTTTGGTTGATGCGAGTGAGCAAATTTTGTGATGGAAATCTAAGGGGTGCCTTTGCCAATCCCAATTCTAAGAAGTCAGGCCGTGTTAGGCCTAAGAACTAAGGCCCCTGTTAGGGGATTTATTAACAATGATTGTCCCCGGCCTTGTTTCCTGGGGCAGCTGGGTGTGTTACAGGAGCTCTTTCGGGAGGAAAAGACCGCGGAGAATGGCACCAATGAGAAAGAACGTCGAGGCGTTTCGTGCATGCCTGGAAACAGCTTCAAGATGTGCATGGGTAACTTCTAGGGGAGAAAAAAAAACACCCCCCCCAACTGGTAATTGTAAGACAGTTGGTGACAGTTGGTGACATGGGATTAAAGAATAAGCTGTTCCAAGTCTCAAATTTCAAATTTGATAATTCCGCAACAGCAATGTGTGTTGAGTAATTATTGACGATCATATTTTTCAGACGGGCTGAACCGTTAAAACCACCACCTTGTGCACCCCTGAAAACTAACATGTCTTCCAAAAAGTGACCATTTCAGTAGGGAATACATCTTCCAACCATCAATTTTCAGGGGAAAACTGTTAGTTTTCGGGGGTGTAATTTGTAAGAAAAAGGCAGTTGGTGACATCACGGTGACCTCTGATGTTTCCTCATCCTCGATACCTCCACAGATCCGGTCCAGGTGCTGAAACCCAAGCCTTGATAGCGAAACTTGGGATCACAGGGCATTCGGTTAAAAGGGGAAACATGGGGAATGTTGTACCATAGAAGAAAGGTAGTGATCTTCAAAAGTGAATGGATATATAAGATATATATATATATATATATACCTGGAACCCAAATGACCCTTGTTTTGCTTGAAAAGGGCCTTGTTTTGAAGGGTTCAACCCCCAAAATAGAGGACAAACAGGTTCCAGGTAATGTATACAAATTTAAAAATTCAAACATAACATCCTTTTTTTTGGGGGGGGAGGTTGGTTGAGTACCTGGGAGATTTTGGTGATGGAAATGACATTTTGGTGATGGAAATACCAGGATATGTTTGGCGATTTTTTTTGTTGTCAGAATCATCTTGAAACTTAAAGAAGTGGGATGGGGAAAACATGTTAAGTATGGCCCCTGAGACCCCTACATGCCATCATGTTGCACTTCAACACGACCAGGTCAGTTTCATGTCTTTGTGATTTGTGTATAACTATATATATTCTGCATATGGTGCGAAAATCTCTCTTTACTTGTTGTTGGCAATTCTCCAACTGTCAGAGGGGTAGTTCACAAGCAAGCAGCATACAGCAACAAGAGATGGAATACATAGAACTGCGGTGAACGTAAATTTGGGGAACACTCCGTCAATGTATCTTTTCAGAGCAGAATTTACCAAAAAATCATTGCCATCATTTGGGTTTTTCTCTTGCGTGTTTCTTGATTCTGTGATTGCAAATCGATTGGTTGTGGTCATTGGTTGCTTGCTTCATTGGCAGTTATGCCTGCCACTCGGTCCGAGGATAGCACATGGGAAACAAGTGGTTGGAGATGCCAAACCTGTGGTTGGGAAGCCTAAGGTTGGGGGGTGTTTTCGTGTCCGTTTTAACGGTCCGTTATTTCAGTAGGGTTGAAATAACTACACTTGTAGATAAGGGTGATAAAAGCCACAGTTACCCATTTATAAGGTTACTCCATTTCTAAGTAGGGGCTCATCTTGTGGCTGTTAGTTTTTTTTGTTTTGTTTTGTTGGCATGGAAACAGGTGAGAAACACTGGCGAAGTTCACATTTCAGGGAAAAATGGCGAATACAAAACCTGATTCCAAGGATTGTCTTGGAATTTTAGCTGATCAACAGTTTGAATTAAGCATGTGGGCTTGGGCCTTGGGTTTTGAGAAGCAATTTGGTTTGATTGCACTTTTGAAAGAGATGATGGCTTTCTGGTACCTTTATTTCTTGGGAGGGGACAAAAGGTGACTGGTGACTGAACATATCTTCTCGACTTCAGTTCCAAGTGGCCATTTCGTTTCGTTCCAGCCGTTCGCGACATTGATCAAATGGGGGTCATCCAACCAAAACGCTAGACATACTGAGTACATCGTTATCCAGATTGCCCATGGAAGCTTGAGGATTGGGGAGTCTTGTGATATATGCGTCTGAGAAACCCCCCTTTCGTAGCCCGAAACCCTGAAAAACCACCAAAATTTTGCGCAATTTTTCGCGATGATTTTTTGAAAAGCAGGGAGAAAAAGGTTTTTTTTCCAGGTTGACCCCAAAATGAATTGGACATTTTCGTTCTGTCGGATACCAATTTTTGTGACTTGTGCTCCTGAGGAAGGAGCACCCGAGTCTGGGTATGCCCAGTGGGTGGAATGGTGTGAAAACGCAACTTAACGGACTTCAGCAACTTGTAGAAGTTGCCGAGGAGGGTGTACTCCTACCAATTTACTAAGGACTGTCCTTCCATGGAACCCGAAGTTGGCTAAGTTGTTATATAATTAGAGTATATCATATCCTATTAACCCACCTATTAAGGAAATAGATTAATGTTACAAGTCACTTAAGACTTACAAGTCACCTGTATTCCAGGAATCATCCAAGTCACGACGTGACATATTTCTGATGGACATGTTGGTTTCAGGCTTCCATCGATGGGCAAGGATTGAGGTTGCTACAAGTTGAGCCGAAGACCTCTTTGGACCCAAGTCATTTTCATTCGTGCGTTTTACCACGAGGTGAAACACCTGTGATTCTAAGGTTGTTTCAACACACCTTTGGAACACACCCCTAAACCTTTACCAACAGGCTATAAAGGGATTCCTTTCATAATTGGCTAGGGATTGCCAGGGGTGTGCTCTAGGGGTGTGTTATCATTTTCTTGGAGTGATGCGACACGTGACCTCCATATTTTTCTTTTGTGGGTCCCCAATCGATTACCGGTAGGGTTCACTAATCCCATCCTCCATATAACCTCCCCCCACCCTTGGTTTTGGTGCATGATTTTTGGAGGAGCCCATGAACCTCCTATGTTTCCAAGCGTTGCCCTAAGAGGTTTGGCCCAGAAGTTGAGCCTTGACCATCCATCCACCCACGCCATGTTGGGGTCCCAACCCAACCAGGGTGCGGATGCGCTCCCGTCGGCGTGCCGTGCTGATGGAACAACAGACCAACGAACAGGAAGAGGAAAGCGGTCACTTGGCATCGCACCTTGGGTCGGATTCCGGATCCCCATGGACTTGGGATACGTGGTTTAAAAAAATACCCATGGTGGGCCTCGTTGGAACCTCCCCTAAGAATTCCCGGGGACCTTTTCCTCCCCTTCCAATTTTCGGCGAAATTTATCTCTGAAATAAATGGGGGGTACGTAATCCCAACTACTTACGATACCTGGGAGTCCATCCTCCAAGCAAGATTTTTTTTTTCCGTTGGAAAAATCTATGGTTCCAAGAACCACCGGTCCTGGCCTTGATGGGTTGTTTTACCAGAAATTTTGGGGATCGGGAGGGATCAACTCACCAGTTGAGGGAAACGGTTGGTGCAAGTAGGTTTGTAGTAAAAATCGACCCGTTATTTACTAAGGTTTTTTAAATACATTCCAGGTGGTTTTCTCGCGGGATTTTTTGAAGCATCAACAGTATTTAACAATGGCAAATGAAGGTTTTGGTTGGGATCCTCTATCAAAGATGTAATCATCCTCATGGTGACTGGCATCCTGGCTGGGGGTAAATAGATGCATCCAATTTTATTGGCTTGCAGATGTGTTTTTTTGATACATCTTCCCGACAGAGGTTGCCACAGATGATACCTATGGAGATGTAAGATTCAAAGCAGCTTTCGTACGCTTGATTCAGAAACACATCTTGCAGAATTTGGAATACTTTTCTGATTTTGTTTGTCACGAAAAATGATGTTGGGGTGCTGATCCAACCCTACAAACAATTGAAAGATGTAGACAGCCAATTCTATTCTCACGGACCTGCCTTTCTTTAAACTTGATGCACAATTTTTGCCGCCACCAACAGTTTCATTTTTTTTGGGTGGGATGTGAATTTCCATGAGGATTTTTCGTCTCTGACTTTTCTCAAACTTGATGCAGAAGCGTCTTCCATGTGCTCCGGTGTGGTTAGAAATTGGTTGTTTCCCTATAGTTAAGCATTTATCATATTTAACCTACAGGACCAATTTTTGTGCCGTGAAAAAACTCCTGGGATTTCGGAATGTCATGGTTTTGACCCTAAAACAACTTCAGGTTTCCAAGCACAAGTTCCAAGAGCATTGCTACAGGCCTGGGGATGGGGAGACTTTTCCAAATTTTGCAGCTTTATTTATGGGCCTTCAAAAAACTACATGTCCCCACTGCTGCAGAAAGGTAGATTTTTAAAACGGGCAAAACATGAATTTTTCAGATGGATTTGAAATCAGAGCTACAGCCCTTGAAAACTATTTTCATAGGAAATACTTGGAGGTTCAGGATACTTAGTACGTGGATAGTAACCAGGGTTATAACCCCTATAAGTGGGTTACATGTACCCTAACTAGGGTTATAAACCTACATATAGCCAGTTACTAAGTATCCTGAACCTCTAAGTACATCTGAACCAACCCATTGATTTTCAGGGGACATGTCATGTTAGTTTTCGGTGTAGAGCTCTTCATTTTTCTCTCCCCAATTCAGCTCCACCAAAACTGGGGTGTTGGAGATGTCTTCACCAAGCCTTCAGTCACGCCTTTTGGGAGGGTTGCCTCATGAGAGCCACCTACTGGTGGTTTTTCCTGTAAGTGCAAATTTGCCAGGTCTAATATAGAGGCTTCAATTAAATTGAGTAAGGAAAGAAACCCTGGTTGTTTAGGGGATTTCTTGGGGATGACATTTCCTACCCAGTTATACAAGGATTATAAGCAACCAATTATAGGGAATCGCTATTAAACAACGAGTATTTCAAGGAAGGTAAGGCCGTTTTGTTTTTTGTGGCTCAGATGACACTCTCAACACCACCGAACGTGGTTAAGGACCAACAACTGAACAACCATCCAACTTTCCTCCTAGAAAGGGCAGAATAAGGGGTTCTTAAACACCCACTGCTCCCTTGAAGGCGTCAGTAAAAGCTCTGTCTCTGAGCAGAATCATCAACAGGGGGGGTGGTTGATTGGTCCTTTATAGGAAATCGAAATGGTGGGATTTCCCACAAGCACTGAACATGTTCAGACCCTCGCAGATTGATGGGGCAGTATGTCTCTTTCACCCCAATATTTTACAGAAATTCACAAATCCCGCCCCCGGATTAACAATCCAAACATTTGGGTTAGGTTCAGATTGATCCACTTCAAATTCAGATTAATCAGAATGTGGAGAACAAAAATTCGTCCAACATTTTCGCTATGTTTAGCAACTAGTAACTACTGTTGATGGCTGAAATCCTGCACCACCTGGGATATGTAAAACACCGTAAATAGTGGGATAATTATCATCCTTGGTGGTGCAGGATTTTGTCCATCAACAGTAGTAACTAGAACTGATTTGTTGGAACACCAGGAAAGGTTCTAAACCGGGTGGTCCGTTGCCAACCTTTCGAGGATATGGCATCTCAGCGCGATGCCAAGGGTCAAGCGGTCTCCTTGTGCCAGTCAAAGCAGGAAGTTTGAACGACTTGCTTTGGGGGTTGGACAAGGGGAGGTGAAAAGTGGGCTTGGAGTAGTTGTAGTTTGCTGTTTTTATGGTTGAACATCTGGGATGTTTTTTTTTTCATAGGCGTATTCAGGTTGGTTGATATATATACACATATAGCTATATAATAGCTTTTGTTGTAGGAAACTTTTTGGCAAGTTATGGCGAAACCAGGACTTTTGCCCTGCGAACCTTGAGCCTGATGAAAAATGATTTGAATTACCGAGATGTATATATGCTATATCATATTCTACTGTATTGTATTGTATTGTATTTTATTATGTCGTATTGTATTGTATTGTATTGCCCTATATCATGGTAACCTTAGATATTATGTACTAATATTATACGATATTTAAATATATATCTATATATACCCTGGAAGTCAACCACTATAAAAAAATGGTGGTTCCTGTTGGAAGATGATAAGCCCTTACTAAAATAATGGTGGTTCGTAACCAAACTATAAGAAATGGTGGTTGGACTTCCATGGTATATGCATATCATCCTCCCAACTGCAAGTTCCTGGTGCTTCAGGATTGAATTCCCTCAGGAATGGTTGGTTACTCCTGGGATTCGGCGATTCGCGAAAAAAACACCAGCAAAAATCCACAAAAAACTACCAGCAAAACCTTGCGTTGGATATCAATCATGTATATATATATATATATGTATATATATATATATATCTAATTCCTGTTCATATAATATATATATGTACATCCAATTCCATAATATATATGATATGATATCTAATTCATATATCCATCCAACTACATCCGCATATTCTCGATTTTCAATCAATGTTTGTTTTTGCATTCCAAAAAAAACGGCTTCCTTTGGGTTTCTTGAATTTCAGGAGGGAGTCGCCAAAAAGGTGCTGAAGGACGACGGATGGATCATTGGATTTTTGGTCGGTCCAACGGTCCACGTGGGACCATCTATCCAAGGAAATTACAACACCCTTGGCAATCCCCCTAGCCAATTATGAAAGGAATCCCTTTATAGCCTGTTGGTAAAGGTTCAGGGGTGTGTTCCAAAGGTGTGTTGAAACAACCTTAGAATCTACTTTTCAGACTGTTTCATACTGTTGATGGCTCAGAAATCCGGTAAACTCACCAGTTGAGGTTGGTAGTTTTTTCTACCATTATTTACAAGGTTTTAGCACCATCCTTTCGGTGGTTGGGAATGGGATTTCTGAAGCATCAACAGTATCAAAAGTCATTTTTTTTAAAGATTCCAAATCATATAAATCACAAATCATTTGGGATGTTTCAAAATCCTGACATACAGGACATCACTTGACGTTCTTTGGATAGGAATATTTGCTGGCATGATTCACGAGCAAAGAATAGACCAGTTGAGGTACTGTTGATGGAAGAAATCCCGCACCACCTGACATGTTTGAAACCCTGTAAATATTGAGATAAACTACCAACCTCAACTTCAACTAGTGAGTTTACCGCATTTCTGGTTGCCATCAACAGTATGTTAGTTTGCTGGAGGGTACTGCCATTTATTCCATGGCAACATTTTTCCACCAGAGCAACGAAAAAAGCCCTGGTTGTTTAGGTTGTATAGGGAATTGTACCACCCAATATATGGGGATTTTGATAAGCCAACATAAGGATCCCTATAAACCAACCAGTATAATGGAAAGTAGTAAGGGTTTTTTTCGTAGCTCACCTGTCGTTGTTTTTCGTGCCTACGGACTTACTCTCTACTGCCAGGCCTATGGGCCCAATACCTGGGACTATCGGTTGGAGGTGGGGGGAAAAATTGTTGGAGGAGATTTTTGTCGAACCCGAAGTTCCTAACATTGACTAGCTGGAAAATCAAGATTTTAAACAAGGAGGAAATCATACATCTTCATTTATATGCGGCGGTTCTTTTTTTTTCCAATTGCCATCTTTGTTTTTGCGGAGTGGAATGTTTTAATGGTAGGCTTGTATCCTCAACTATTAGAGCGATCACAAGATGACCACACTAGTTTTTTTTAATACCCAAAAGACGGATGATGGTGACCAAGTTCTTCGAGGTATTTTTTGAAGATTCATGGTACCAAACAAAATTACCCCCCTGAAACTGACTCTAACCCCTGAAAATAGGCCGAAACCCAAAAGGCAAGTAGTCTAAGTAGTCTCTCTCTCTCTGAAGCACCGATTTTCAGGGGCGATTTATAGTTTCACGTAGGGTAACCCACCAACATGAACACCCAACCAAACCATTGGTTTATACATAGGCGCCAATCAACGATTTGGAAACTTAAAAGTGAACATTCAAAGCTCGTATTTTCGGTTTCTGTGCTTTGAGGGAGATGTTGGAATCCGAATCTCAGCTGGGTGAATTTTTGACATTCGTCACTTTGACCGGGAAACTACAGGACTTAGGGAGGCGTTGTGTTTTGCTTGGACCCCAGATTGTAACTTAAGACTTTTCCGAAAAAGAAATGCTATTGTCAAAAGGTATCTCTCAAAATGAAAGGAGACCCAAGACACTCTGGAAATGATTTTTCATGCGTTCGTAAAGCTTAAGTTCAAATCCTCAGCATATTCCAACTGGTCTTTTGCGTCTCCGAAATTCGAACTGAAGATCCAAAATAGAGAAAGACGTAAAAGTATATAAGTGCGTCTAGAATTTGTGCCCTAAATTGCAGTTGCTTTTCTATTAAACTTCAAATGGTATATGATATATAAATTCATTTACATGGGGGTTCAAAGGAACTGCCTTTTCCAGACGCTCAATTGTTGGTATCCACAATTCCACATTTTTAACCACTGAGGGGACACATGTAGGGAGGAAGCCCTGATTTTGAGGTATCCCAACTGGTTCACTCATCTTTTTGAAAGGGTGTCATTATAGGGAAAGTCCATCGTGCTCATCCCCAAACGAATCTGACTGGGAAAATTCAGGGAACGGCCTCTGTTGTGTGTTTCACAAGAGGCACAGTATTGCATCTTCTTTACGAATGGCTGGCAACTGGGCAAAAGATGGGGGGAAACTGCCATTATTGCGTTGGGATGAAACATGGTCAAAGAAGCCGGAAAAGCGAAAAACTTTTGAAAATTCAGATAGGTCATGAGTCATGAAACGAGCATAGCTGATTGACAGGTCTTGCCAAGCATAGGTGTTGTCGATCGGGGATCAAGATACTAATCAACCCCGTATATTGGAATATAGCAAGGGTTTTGAAAGCCGCTCAATTGGATTTCTCATAGGATGAACATCTGAAGTATGGCAAGCCCCTGTTGCAATGTAAGTAGTGTATTTCACTTTGGAACGTTTGAAACCTAGGAGGTTTTAAACGCAGCGAAACTTGTTGAAGCAAAGAAATACGACTTTGGCGCCCACATTCTTTTTCGGACAAACGATTTTCTTGCAAAACATGCAACGGTGAAGCTTAGGGTGGGATCTAATCCGTTCATTGCCGCCCAACATACATGCCCCATCTTTTTTGAAATTGACATGTCGAGGGTTTGCAAGATGGAAGTTGCCAACCTGGTGCGAGGTCAATGGTTTTGGATCGTTTGGAGGATGATGTCACTGAGTGATGAGATTTGGAAACGGTGGAAACGGATGGAGTCCGGATGAAAAATTCTGGATTTTTCTTTTTGGAACAGGTACACTATTGACTTGTGTAACATGGTTACCCCAAAATGGCCATGTTTTTTAGCAGAAATCAAAGTATCATTTTTAATGTCCATGTTAGATGTCAAAATTCTACATCTTCTTAGGGCTCCCATTCAATCTCCTATAATGTTGAATTACTCAAGGCAAAAACAATCCCCGAGATGCGGATTTACAGGTTTCAACCCGGGGTCATCCGAGCCATCCTTCAAATCTTACCCTTTCTGTCATTAAAAAAATGGAAGTGGAAAAGTGATTGTATTTGAGTGGAGATATACCATATTTCACTGAACCATGATTATGATTATGATTAATTATGGGAAGGGTAAAGGTGTATATACAAGTATATATATATATATACATATAAAGAGACTATGTAGACATCTCAGATATCTTGAGAGATACAGGTAGATACAGTCTTTCAGACGTAAATGCTAGATACCTAAATCAAAACTATTTCAGTACTTCCAGTGTGTGTTGAAGCGGTTCTATTGATGTTTACCGACCATCAACCAAGATTTGAGCAGTGGAACAAACTCCTATTATACCAAGAAATCTCCAACAGGACCCACTGAACGGACCCCTAAACCTGGGTATTTAATGGCTCTATATAGTAACCTTCTTAGGGGTCCGTTGGCAAGGTCCCATTCAATTTTTGATGGAATTATACCACCTGCTATTTCAGAGATTATCACACATGGACATCCCGTCAATGACTACCTAGGATTTCATGGGATGGAAAATGCGGATTTTTCTCCACAAAAAAGTCCCTCAACAACTAGAAATGGTTGAAACACTGGAGCTCACTTGGAGGACCATCCCAATTAGTTTCAGTGGTTAATAATCATGGTTGGTAAGTCCCCTAAGTAGGGTTGTTTCATTTCCTTATAAGCCATTCCTGGCTTATAGATGGGATGATCCTAACCACTTACTAACTGCGATGATCTTTCAAGTAGGGCCTCATTTTAGGGTGGCTCAATTTGAACCCCCACCTCGTTCAAGCTCGCCGTGGAATTCCTTCCGAGTTCCAAATCCTGCGCACGGCGATTCCATTGCTGGACAGGCGGGTTAGTAAGTGAAGTTTTTTTTTTTCCCGAGAGAAAGCCATGAGAAGTGACGATGGTTAGTTTGTGTCATGATGATGATGATGATGATGATGATGATGATGATGATGATGATGATGATGATGAATATTCTCGCAGGATTTTCAACCACTAGTTGTCTTGAATCAACAGAATGATTACTTTTCAAAGCTTTCACATGAAAAAGTGATCAAGGCAAGTCATCTATGGAGCTAAGGTGAGATTGTTGTTGTTTGTTCTTCCAGAACTTGAAGAACGCCACTAGGAATTATAGCTTCAAGTGAACTAATTTGCCGAGATCTAGCTGCAAATACTAATTAGCATCCTATGATATTGACTTTTGGAAAACACAAGGAACAAATTGCCAGAAGATCCACTAAGTGAAGACATACTTGGACACCAGTTATCAAATATGTCAAGTCCATCATTATTTCTAAATACCAACCAACTATACATTCGCTTGCCGGTTCTCCAGCATTTCGTATTATCAAGATCTCGATTGAAATCAATGACTAAGTCTTAGTCATGACTAAGATTGTTTATTCTTACTGTATTTAAGTTATAACCGAACTATAACTGTCCACTCAGTGTTCATACTGTTGATGGACGAAATCCTGCACCACCTGGGATGTATAAAACCTTGTAAATAATGGGAGAAACTACCTATCAACTGGTGCAGGATTTTGTCCATCAACAGTATGAATCCAATGTTTGAAATATTTTGAAATAATACACTTGGTTTAGGTTGTTTCAGGCTTGCATGCAGTCATACAGAAGATCCCCAGTTGGAATGATTCATTTCATCCGATCAGAGTCATAAGGATCAAAGCATATGAACATCAGGATGTTGTGAATTGTCTATTTGGGTGTTTCAAAAAATAGGGGGAACACCCCCAAAATGGGTGGTTTATAATGGAAAACCCTATTAAAATTGATGATTTGGGGGTACCCCTATTTTCGGAAACACCCATTTCTAGTTACCGTCCATTGCCATTATTTGTTTTTTTTTTGAGTCTCCCTTTTGATAATTTCACAGTCAAGAGTATAAGGATCAGAACTCTTTTTGTTACTCCTATTAAAAATGGGGATTTTCCGTTGTCATGTTAGTTTTCAGGGTGTACTTTGTTTTTTCTATCCTACAAGATACAACCCCACATCACCTGAATTCATTCATCGGCCCGCAACATCTGGGACCAGAGCCGCAAGTCACACCCTTAGATCACACAGTAGTGCCGGAAGGTCCCCGAAGTCAGTAAACAAACCAACAACAAAGGAATCTCGTCAAACGACCACCACAACCGTGAAGGCTGGGGTTGGAAACCCGCATGGAACAGTTAGGTGCGGCAACTCAGCCGGGTGACAAACATGGCCGCGGCAGTGGTGCATAAATGGCCTGTTTGTTTGGAAACATCCATTTTTAGGGGCCTCAAAACATGTGTTTTTTAGATGTTTTTTTTCATGATGATGTTGGCAACGGGGGCGGTTCTAATCGGAAATTCCTACAGAGTTTGCAGATTCTCTGGATCCGAAGTGGTGATTTTCCATAACTTGCGGGCTATGTGAGCCACTGACAACTGAATCAAGGCAGGGGCCGAATTTTCCAAATGAATCTTTACCAGATTCATTTCTACGGTAGATATGGAGCCATTTTGTTGGTTGGTTGTCCATGCGGCATGATTTTTTCGTGAGCTGAGTTCCTGGGTGGGCTTGATGGGATGATACTCCAGACTTCCGATTGAAAAATCCCCAATCATTTACACCCCTGGAAGTTTAACATGTCCCCTGAAAATCAATGGTTGGAAGATGTATTCCCTACTATTTTAGTAGTCCCTTTTTGGGTACATGTTAGTTTTCAGGGGTGAGGTGAAAATCACCTTGTAACCAGAGTTCCTTTTTAGGAATACCGAATAAGACACAAAAAGATTTGGTAGCTGACAAAATTCTCCCCATTGGGATCTAGATTCTTCGGATATATGACAACCACGGAAGCAACATATCCACGGAACTAACCAACATATCCCCGGAACCCACCCGAAGGTATGTTTGAGTCGATGATGATTTTCCTTTCACTTCCCGTGATTTCAAGGTGGGTCCCATGTGATCCTTTCCAGGAGGGGGTATCTCCAAATCTCCCTCCCTCTCTCGTCGCCGTTTGTTTGGTTGGCCGGCCGTCGCCACCTTCGACAAAGGAGAAGAACTTCGTGAATGTCGCGATGCGGTGAAGGAATTGGGCCGCCTACAGGACGAGGTTTGGGCCCTTAAGTTCCGGAACCGGGTCACCGGGGTAGGGGAAGCCAAGAATGCTAAAGCACCCGGTATTTGCGAAATGGTTTAAAGGGTTCCCGGGGAAAGCCAGGAAAACATGAAATGATGCATTTTTGGGGTGGTCAAGCAATGTAAATGTTAATTTTGAAGGCTTTCCACTTGAATAGATACTAAAGAGTTCATTGTTTGGGTTTCCGGGGCTCCTTTTTTGGTGGAACCCATGTCTTGTGTTATCTTGGAGAACATCCCCCCGGCCCTGAGAATTTGTAGCTTTTTTTAGGGGTAAAGTTGGATGCGATGAATGATTTTTATCATTCATCTCCACCTGGCAACAGAGCTGTCCCTATTTGCAGGGCAACTGCAAGATGGGGCCCCCCAACTACTATTAAGTGGATTTATCCCTAGTTACACCCATTTACAACCATGGTTAAATAGGGTTTGCCGGGGTTATAACTATCTTATAACTAGGGGGGCCCCTTCTTGTGATGCTTAGAATCTGCAGATGTTTTCCTTTGGGTCCCATCACAGCCAAAAGCCATAAATTTCGTATCTTTTTGCAATGGCCCAAAGTGTGTCTCTTTTTTTTGAACATTTCTTTTTCAGGGGCAGCACATCCCAACTTCGGCAATTTGGTGTGTTTTCAAAATGATCCCGGAAATCCACCCGAAAAAAAACACGGCTGAAAACTCCCCCCCGACGTCGTTTGACGTACGTTTTCAGGTCCGAAGGAAAAAGACGACGACACACGGCACAGAGCCGGGGAAGTCTCAGATTCTAGCAGGGGTCATGAAAAATTACCCTCCCTGAAACTAACATGGAACTTGAAAATGACCCCCTGGAAAAGCAGATTCCTATTGGAAACCATCATTTTTAGGTGCTATGTTAGTTTTAGGGAGGGTACCCAATTTAGGATTTTGAGACCTATTGAATCTGGAATCTTGGGATCATCTCTATGGTGAATTTTGATTTTTTGAGGGGTCATACCATTAAATTTGGAGTTGATCAAACAATGCATCTAAAAATGGTGAATTTTGAGGAATTTCCTATTGATAGTGCCACCCTGTTTGGGTTGGTGTCCTTTTTAATGACCCCCCCGATTCTTGTGGTTGAAAGGTTCTTTGACATGAACTTCACGTATGGTTGATTTGTTTGTAGGAAGCTTTTGTTCAGAAGAACCCAATGTTTTGGAAGCCTTTCATACAAACCAACAAAGAGATACACCCCTGAAAATTAACATGGAACCTAAAAATCACCCGATTGAAAAGGAAAAACATCTTCCATCCACCTCCGTTTTTGGGCTTCAAAATGTTAGTTTTGCGGCGCGTACAACCAGTTTTTTTTTAAATGTAGGGAGTGGTGGTTGAATTGGTGTTGTCCAACACCCTATTTTGGTTGATTGGTTGGGCACCTGAACTTCAATGAATGGATCACTCGTTCCGTTTCGAAACGACCGAAAAACCAATGATTTGGCCGAGGGCGGAAGATGCCGCTGCTTCCTGGAGGAAGAAGTTGGATAAACAGTTGGCAGCTTAGGAAATGGGGAACTGCAGTGTAAATGGATATCGGGGTCCACCATAAGGATCTTGTTGCAGTGGGAAAATCAACCCTAAAGATTGACAGGTATTGTCCCTTGGTGATGTAGGGTTTCTCCTACTTTTTAGGGTTGTTTCAGGTGATTGTAGCAAACCCTGGATATCAACTGTTGGAAAAATTCACCATACAAATACCTCTCCTGGAAGCTAACCTTTCCCATCAAAAATCACTTTTGAGTCCATGATTTTCCTTTTCCTCAGGTGGGATATGTGATGGTTCCCTCGAGGGTATATGAATTATGCGAATACCTACCTGAACCTTCCAGTTTGAGTGCCAAATGATTCCTAAAGGGTGTCAATATACCATCCCTTAGGGTTCAATTTTCCACCCCTTGGAAGGTTCTGGTATTGATACATTATTATGAGTATGTGGACTTAAACATCATACAACATTTCGCTATGTAGTAGCTCTGAAAGTTTGCCGGCCTATTTTGGATCCCGTTTTTTTTTGTTGGAATTGACGTGCCGATGAATTCCAAGCCAGGTGTATGGCTAGCAGGCAGAAGCATGGAGATGCATCTGATATTGGGGGTATCCCCCACCCACTAACAGTGAAATAATAATCTGTTCATTTTTATGAACGGCCCCCTATAAACCTTCACTTTCCACTGTTAGTGGGCCGGGGATACCCCCAAATCTTATAATACAATGGCTAGCTTGTATTCTTGAACTCCTTAGTTCACTGGCCATGACTCATGCAGCTTCCATTAGTTCACAACATGACTCCTCCCAACATCCCGCATCCCTTTAAGCTCAGCCTAAAGGGATCATGAGCTGTACGGTACACCCAAGTTTTTTGACAGCCAAATTTATTGAAGTAAGGTACCAACAGCCCAACAGGGTACTGGGTTGTAAGAGGTCAAACCAGGGAAATCCACAGGTATTAAAATAAGGTTATGCTGAAGTAATACGAAAGTACAAGTCACAGAAACCGCTAGGGTTTTTCATTGTACCGCTTACTGCTTACCACAGTATTTTTTGGTCAAAATAAGGTGATTTGTAAATCTACCAGATTCCTTGCGAAGGCATCCCTTGCTACTAGTTATAGTTATTATACTGTTGACTACCCATCGTGGTAATTTCCGAAACCCAGCTTTCCCCCCAAAAATGTCAACTTAGTCAACGAAATTGTCAGCACATCGCACCTATCCCCGGGTGTGTTTTCCATCCAACCCTGATCAGTCAGGTTCTTAGATTTGCTGAAGAGGATTCGAGAATGGACCGCACAGGTGCTATGTTGGATGGAGGATCCTAGATGTCGTCCGTCCCCCACACGCAGGGAGATGTCGTTGGATCTACCCCCTTTGGCCCCCACCCCAAGATGCTGGCTGGGTGGATCCCAACCAGGATTATGAAACCATAGATTTTTGGTGAGGTTCCGCAGATCTCACCAACCTTCAAATTCTTCATGAATGAGATGCCAGATGTCTAGCCAAAGAAACCCGAGTGTTTTTTCGGTAGATCCCAAAGTTTTGAAATGTTTTTCCCCCAGATAGCGATAGCTATAGGGGTTCTTACTTCCAAAAAGGGGGGAGGGCGACGAACCACTTTGGCGGATTGGACGTGGCACCAGGCGGGTGCCATTGTAGGCTGCCATTGTAGTGTGCTATGGTTGGGGGGGAGGGTGACGACCAACTTTAGGGGAGTGGACGTGGTGCCATTGCTGGGTGCCATTGTAGTGTGCTATGGTGGGGAAAGGGGAGGGTGACGACCAACTTTGGGGGAGTGGACGTTCCATTGCGGGGTGCCCATGGCACCTTACACAGCAATGGCATCCAGAAAAAGCATCCAGAAAAGCTGCCTTGAGCTTCTTGCAGACGTTACACTGTTCTCTACATTGATGACACAAAAATTGTTTTTTGCTATCTGGGGTCTATGCTGGTATAATTTTCGTTGAAACGGTTGAAGTCCAAAGGTTTACGAAGAAAAGCCCCGCCTTTACCTCCGACAATCGCGGGCCGGCCGAGTTGGACAGCCCTTTCGATATTCAGATGCCCCGTGTGCCAGCTGTTTTTGTTGGATTTGTTGTGTTTTTTTTGAACGCGAGATCCATGTGCCTTCACAGCAAGATAGTCTGACCCTGTCTCAAAGATTAGCTGACCCCTTGTTTCACCCGATTTGGATTGAATTAGGCCATATGAATATCAGATTTATGTCAGAATTCTAACAGTACTGTAAGCACTTTTCCTTGTACGTTTTTTCAATCACCCAGTACTTGCTTGCGAAAATGAAAGTGATTCTAAGTAGATAGTTAGGTGATTTATAACACTCCATCAAAAATTGAATGGGACCTTACCAACGGACCCCTAAGGAAGTTGCTAGAGCTCGTAGATTCTCAGGTTTAGGGGTCCGTTCAGTGGGTCCTGTTGGAGATTTCTTGGAAACAATGATTAATATCAGTAAGTTTGTTGAAACAAGTAGACAGTGAAGCTTCGAAAAAACCATATGTTTTTGGAGCTCCTCTTGGTTGTGCAGTCAGACATATGTCGAAGGTGATTATGTATCCGTTTTGCACAGAATTTATATACAATCTGGTCAAATTATAGCGACCTCACACGAGTTTTCACCCAAAATGTAGCGTTTAGGTTCCGGGACATCTCCGAAAAATTTCAGGGCAGACCCAGGTTGGTGAAATATCATTTGGCATTTGGCCAGAGTTTCCATGTTATGAACCATCCTGGAAGTCACAACAAAATGTTTCCCGTTTCACAAGGGACACACCCTTGGCTTCCCAGCCCGGTGACGATGACGAATACGGATGGTTTCCCACGGCATCCTCCGAACAAAAACCCACCATAAATACAACAGGGGTCATGAAAAATTACCGTATTTTTGGAGGGATCATCGAATCTAAATGCAAAGAAAGATGGTTCTCAGTTTCAGGGAATTCCCGAAAATAAAGTGCAGTGTTTGGGTTGGTGTCCTATAATGACATCCTCATACAAAAAAAACATCAGGTGCAAGAGTTGGATTTGAGTACAATCTTCGAGGTCCCGGACCTCAATTGGGAGGAGGAAAAAACATTTTGGGATGTGGGTGTTTCCAACAATTATGGGTACCCCAAAATGGATGGTGAAAATAATGGAAAACCCTATTAAAATGGATGATTTGGGAGGGAAAACCCACTATTTTCGGAAACATCCGTGTACAAAAACGGGGGTTCGTTTCTTTGGGACGAATTTCAAGTGACCAAAATGTGGTTGAGTAAGGGAATCCTTGCAAAATTTCAAGTGCAATACTGGAGATTTCTTTTTGAGATGTGTAACAAAGTGACAGCAGAAGGTGGTGGAGTGGCCAACGTTTGTACAACGTCTTAAAAAAAATATGCCAGTGGTATTTTTTGGAAGGGACGCAAAAGTGCCAAACAAAAAGAGCTTCAAGAAATGCAAAGCTTCAACTGCTGGGAAGGGGTGCATCACTTAGGGGAATCATCCAACATAGCCTCGGCTACCATTGAGTATCATAAGACGCCATTCATCGCATCAATTTTCCTAGAAGTAACCAAATGACAAGTGCCTTCCGGTACCCCAACCCCAACGGTACAAAAGCCAAGCCACCAGTTTTGGTTCAAAAACAATTGTATCTAATCATCCATTTTCCAAAGGTGCACTGGATTTTTCAGTTGTTTTTAACATCCAAAAATATTACTTCCTGAATTTACCACCAAAACCGTCTAGAAGAATCACCTTCCCTACCAAAACCGCTATGATTTTCCGTTGAAGTTTTTTTTTCTCACCTTTAAGACCTTCACGGTTCAAGGCCAAGGAGGTCCGGGCTCAACGTGTGGCAAAGCTGGAGACGGATGCCATCAACGTCTCTTGGCCTCCAGTTTTTTGGGGAAGGTAGCGTTTAGGTTCCGCGAACATTTCTGGGTACTTGAGGGAAAATTTTCAGGGGATGGTGAAGGATGATTCCATTTGGCCAGACCCCCTGAAAAATTAACATGGTTAAAATAAGAATCACCTAATTGAAAAGGAAAATCATCTGAACAAAACCTCCATCGGGGTATAGATTTATAGGAATCTGAGATGTTTCCACCCAGAAAATGAGGGCCTTTTGATCGGGGTTTAGTGTGAGATGACGGTGGTGAATAACTTCTTTGCATAAGGCCGGCTATTTCCTCGGGGGGTACCAATGATAGGTTCATCCTGTTGATGGCAGTCTAATTTGTCATGTTCCAGCAGTAGAGATGGAGCTGGATCTTTTCTTGATGCTTCAAGCATAGCATAAAATGGTAAGTTGGTACGGGGTCTGTCTATATGGGTGTTTCCAAAAATAATGGTACCCCCAAATCATCCATTTTAATAGGGTTTTCCATTATAAACCATCCATTTTAGGGTACCCTTATTTTCGGAAACACCCATATTTAAACAAATTCATGGGAAGTGGTGTAGCATCTACTTTTCATATAGTTCACAATGTGGCCTTTGATGAGGGCGATGAGGACTCAACCCAAGATTTTAGAGCCATCAAAAAATTGAAAGGCTGCTTTGGGTAATAGAGAAGGTTACAAAACAAAATCCAACTAAACCAACTAGGATTTCATTAAACCAACTAAGATTAGCAAAACCAATAGAGGATTTAAATCAACCAATTAAGGCCTGAAAGAAAAATATGTTTTAAACCAACTAGGATTTCATTGAGCCGAAGGATTTTTTTTTGTAAGTCTTGAAAAAAGGCTTGTTGAAGGACAACAGAAACCAATCTGCCCGGTTCTTTTTTTGGACTGCGGGGACCTGAACATTTCGCGGGCCTAAACATCTTTGATGTGGGATCCCTGAATTGTTTGGGAAGCAAAACCTGTGTTATGAACCTCGTGGAAAACAGCTACCCATTTGGCGATCAAATCCTTTGGGCTGCACCTGCAGGCGGTACATAAGATCAAGGAAGGCGCAGAGACGTTGCTTGGCCTGGATTTGTTTGGAAGGGGGGTCGAGGATGATGATAAAAGTCAACCCAAAAACAGTTCAAGGTGGTCATAGATCCATCATTTTCTTTTAACAAGCCCTGAAAAGACCATTCCAGCCTATTTTTTTTTGAATAAAAAAGGGACTTGGACGAGCCATTTTCCAGGTTCCTACGTCAAACACAAATTTTCCTCGACCTCGTACTGTCCATGGGGAAGTTTTGTTCAAACAACTTTCTTCCTTCCATGCTCTCGGGCCTTGAAACTTTTTTGGGGAAGCAAACGCCTCGAAAACTAATATGGCAAGCTGGAGAAATCACCATTTTTAGAAGGAAATATATCTTCAAATCATTGGTTTTCCTTTGTCATGTTAGTTTTCCTTTGTGAGCAAATGCCGCAGAGGCCCGAGGTGTTTTTTTTCGACAAAAAATTGGGATGTATGAACCCCCCATACTGATGATAAAGGTGATATCTACGAGTACTGTATATACCATATCAATTGGTAGGCAAGATTGGAATGGTACTTTTGATCAAAGTATCAACTTTCCATAAATCCCGAAATTCATTAACAAGTTGTAACCTTTTCCGTGCCTTCTCGCACTAGATAGTGTGACAGAGAACAAAAGATGTGCCGAAGTCCAAAAAAGTCGATTTTTATCGCAAATGTTATTAGATCAGATCTGTCGGTTACATTATATATCCCTTGGTAGGCAATTCTGATTTCTCAGCACGATGAATCACAACAAGCACCACCGATGCACCTATGCTTTCCTTGGACATCTGCATAACCTTCAGGTACAAGACAACTGTGGAGGAAAACGAGGTTCGATGCTGATGAGTAGAGTCGCGTTTTTTTTCTTTTCCAAGATGCTTTTTCATATATATGTAGTTTTATATACTACTGGAACATACCCCAGACCCCAGAGTTTATGAAGGAGTTCCTTTTATTTGAGGGTGATTTCCGAAATGATTGTAGTTTTGCAAATGTAAGGAAGATTTAAGACTTTATGTATGATGATGAAACACCCAGATCCTCTATCAATCTTGCGCAAGCAACGGCACTCAAGGAGAAGGGCCCACGAAATAAAAGATGATTCTGGCGAAAATCATCATGATAGAGAAGAGATAGTTTATACCTGGAACCTGCTTGTCCTCTATTTTGGGGGCAAATAAAGACCCTTTTCGAGCAAAAAAAGGGTCATTCGGCAAGATTCTCATCGCTGACATGAAGGTAACCAGGTAACCTAAAGAGCCCTGTGGGAAATGTTGGGGGAAAAACAGGTTTGCGATTTGAAGTTCCAGAATCGACCCGAAACGGTAGAATCACGAGGGGTTTACAGCTATGCTGTTTGCTAGCTTCTTGCCACTTTGGTGGCCAAGAAACCTTTGATAAACTCACGTGATATTTATTGATTTTCACCCACAAATGTCGATGCTTCGAGGGATTTTCAACCGGTTACGGTTTCGTTGACCTCGTTACGGCTGTGTAGATCGCGCCAGGAAGTCATCATGGAGAAGGCTGGCAGCTAAACGGCCGTGGGGATTGGTAGCCAGGTAGCTTGATAGGTGTTGAACGTCAACTGCGATGTGTTTTTTTTTGCTTTTTGAGATGATTGCGTTGGAAAGTGGAAGATAGTGTTGGTCTTGTTGCCAGTTTTGTGGAAATAGTGTCTAGAAATGATATTTTTTGGAGGAAGATATGTGATACATACCACTGGTTGTGTTTCTTGTGTGTGTTTCGTGTGTTTCCCTTCATTTCGGGATGTATGTGTATATCCATAGCCATGGAAGTACTGTATTCTTACCGTCTTTACCAAACTCGGACCTGGCTGTTGAGGGTGTTTTTGGGGGATGAAAGTCGAAAACCCAGCTATGTGGGGATCATTTCATCAACCATGATAAGGATCCCTATTGAATAACCAGTATAATCTAGCTGGTGGTTTGAAACACTTTTATTTTCACCCCTACCTGGGAAAATGATCCAATTTGACTACAGTAATATTTTTCAAATGGGTTGAAACCACCAACTAGTAATGGAAATTAAGGCCGTTTTTTTCCTTTTTCGTGGCGAAAAATTGTTGCCAGGCTCTTCTTGAACACCTCGTTGAGCACAGCCGCACTTTGTCCAGGCTTTTTTTTGGGGTGTTTTTTGAAGGTGAGGAGCTGCTCAACTACATTTGCCAAGGTTTTTGGTACCGGGTAAAGACACATTTGTATACGAACTCTGTATATGATCATAGAATTTGAATATGTAACATATGTATATGATATTATGTGATACATATCATACATAATAATAGTGGTCTTTTTTTTCATGAAATCTTCCCTGGTGCTTTCGTCTTCAGAAATTTCAAACACTAAAAAGCAACACCAACCTTTGGCGGTTTCCTGTAAACCTGCAGACCTGGCGCAAGGGGCTTTCCTGGCACGAGAACTTCCTCCTTAAAAACTGGCATGTTTTTTTTTGGATGATCCTACACTCCGGTAAACTAACATAGCTGGCTGAAAAATGGACCCTTGGAAGATGTATTTCCTATTGAAAATGGAGATATTCCATTGCTATGTTAGTTTACCAGAGGTCCACCATAAGAACCGAAAGTTACCATGGGAAAATCGGGCCCCTAAAGATTGACAGGTAGGTCAGGTATTGTCCCTTGGTGATGGTTTGGGTTTCTCCTATTTTTTAGGGTTGTTTCAGGTGATTATGGCAAACCCAGTAAATTCCCTGGTCAATTTTTGAGAGGATGCTGAAACCGGACTTTTTGGAACATGCTTTTCTTTTCGGTGTGATTACCTGATTCATTTTGCGACAACATCAACAACAACAACAACAACAACAACAACAACAACAACAACAACAACAACAACAACAACAACAACAACAACAACAACAACAACAACAAGCAAAAACCAAAAAACCCCAAATTCGCAACAAGAACAAGAACAAGAGCATGAACATAGTGACATAGTCCCCACCACTGGTCGACCGTCACCACTACGACCACATGGACCATAAAAGCACATCGAGTCCCGCCGACCAGGGCCACTTCGAATCGAAAGGAAGCTTCTCAGGAGCGGATCATGCAGCAACTGATGATCAGTTGGATGGTTGAAAAGTTGAAACCTTCCTTCCCTTCCTTTCCTTTGCTTGGCTTGGTGATGAAATGAATGAATCAGCTAATTTTGCTACATGTTTTGTTCAGAAAGATGTTGGGATATAACAAAATCTAGTGATAAGTCACATCCAAGTGGAGGAGGAGGCGGATCTCTTCTCAAAGAACTTACGACTTCTGAACACAAACATGAATCAATCCTTCGATTGCATACGCATATACACAAATCTAAACTGAACCAGCCAAGAAATGTATACATGTCTAAAAGTTTTGAACCGTAATGACACACAACGAACCTTTTCCCTTCACTCATGTGTCAATTTGCTTAGCTCTGTAGATGATAGGAGCTGAAATCCCTGCAAAAGGAAGCGAAGGAGGTGCATTGGAGATTCGTGTCGGCGCTTCGAATTCAGCTGAGGTTTCTTGGATGTCCCAGGAAGTTAGGATCAAAGGTTAGGCTCAGTGGTTTTAACCTCAATATATCCCTATTTATTATAAGTAGGTGATAATCCATTTATATACTAGCCATTGATCCTAACTTCCAGGGACATCCAAGTAAGGGAACAAGATGACTTGGAAGATGGAGTCGCCCCAGAGCTTGGAACAAGATTTGGTGCTTGTGATGGTTTTGTAGTAGGATGCCATATTTTTACAAAAGGGTTTAAGCAACAGAAGTATCCTAGAGAATTGGATCACACAGCTTTGCAAACCAGAAAACATTTTGATGAAATCAATGAAAAAGTCATCAATTTTCACATGTTTTTCTATGCAGCATCTTGAGCCGACCTGAACAGCTGAACTGCTAGGCCGGACTGCTTGGGAGCCTCACGTTCCTGGGTTTTTTAAGATCGGGAGAGCGATCTGTAAATTGCCGGATTTCAGGTATCAACTTAGACTGGTTTGCCGTAAACTGACTGTCACCAACTTGGGCCCCTTTTTAAGGGGCTTGAATATGATGGCTTTAAAAGAACATGCTCATGCTTTTGTTGGTGATGTTTATAGTTTGGACAGCATATTGATTATCTAGATGATAGTTTTAAAGACTCTTCATGCTTATACATTTCAGAGAATATTTGCTGTTTGACTTGTGCATATTCTCAACTAGGTGGGTTTAACCACCAACTAGAACAGTATGACCAGGGGCAGCGACAACAAATCTGCGATTTCGCTGGGGGATTTTTCACCACTTTCTCTGCGAGACTGAGGGGGAGTGATTTCTCACCAAAAAAAAAGAATCTCCAAGATCACTGGCCTAGGTGGTGGTTTCAAATATTCTTTATTTTCACCCCGAGCCCTGGGGAAATGATCCAATTTGGACTAATATTTTTCAAAGGGTTGAAACCACCACCTAGTGGCCTTTTCTTTCTGTTGGTAGAGAATCTGATGACTTCACCAGAATCTGATGACTTCACCAGAACCCAAAGTTTTGACGACTGGAACCTGACACTATGATGGTTTAACAGGCTGGTGCCATGGCTTTAGGTTCCTGCCATGAAAATTTCGGAGAGAGTAGAGTCACATGTATATCAAAAAATATATATATATATACATAAATAAATATGTATATATATGTAGGTATAGATATATCAATATTTATTGAAAATATATATACATACTGTAAATATACATATATATATATATATGCACAGGCCTTGATGAAGATTGAACATGTTTATTGAACCTGACAAAGGGTCTGAGAATCTCGTGCTTTCCCCCAAAGTTTTCATGATCCAACTCCTATCCATGACTCCGCGATAGTGTTTTGTATAGCTATGACCATCCAAGAAGTTAGTTCTTGGCAGCGAGGACATACCAAATCCAAACATTTCCCAATCTTTGGTATTTTTTTGCTATTCGCTGTGACAGCAAGACATCTTAAAAAACCAAAAACAACAACTACCTTTAAGGTGTTTATAGGTCGTTTTCTTGTTTTTTTTCTTTTCCACTCTCTCACTCTCTCTCTCTCTCTCTCTGTTGTGTTAGAATCAATACTATGAACAGGGTTTTATGGATATCATTTCTTTCTAGAACAGTTTTTTTTGTGCCAAAAAACCTTTCGCATTTTGGGTTCTTTGGAGTTTGGTGGAAACTCCAACCCGCGTCTTCCGTGTCTTCACGGGTTGGGTGATTTGACTGAGGTTGTCGGCATCCCTGAAAAGGTCCGAATCCTCCAGGAGCAACCTGACGTCCCGTACCGATTCCGGTCCCTTAGGCGGCCCGGGGTTTTTCTGGATTTGTTTGGGCGATGGACATTTCCTGCCCAGTTTTGTGGGGATTATTTCATAAACCATAAGGGGATCCCTATGAAAAACAAGCAGTATGACGGAAAGTAAGAATTTTTTCTTTGTTTCATGGCTCATATTCGATAGGTGATTACAAGATGGATCGTTATAAATGGAGTCAAAACGGGCCCCTACAGCCTTAAATCGCCAGCTATAAATGGGCAACTGTTTTTTGTTCACCGCTTTCGGTCCTCACTGTTTGGTGTAATGGCGGCCTCCTACCAACTTCCTTTTGGGCATGATCAGAAGTGGGAGGTGGTTCCCAATCCACATATATGATATACATGATATATGCATATACAAAATATATACATGTGCATTATATATGGGCCAGCATCGCTAGGCACCTCCCCCCCCCACCCCATGGTTATGGGTCTGCATAGTAGCGCCCCAGTACCCCTCCCCCCCTGTGGTGTGGGTGGTGTGGGTGGTTGTGGGTGGTGGTGGGTGGTGGTGGTGGTGGTGGTGGAAGAAGTTGTATATGTATGTATATGAATGTATATGTATGGTGTGAATGTATGTTTCTAGTATTTGTATATGATTATGATATGATATGTATATGAATATGTATGTGTATATGTTACTACGTAGTACT
>DF239594.1:263803-287280 GCA_000507305.1 Breviolum minutum Mf 1.05b.01 | reverse complement strand
ACATCAAAACATGACTTGTAGATGCACTGCAATGTAGTCACTCACTTTTGTAGACTCATGCACGCAAAGGCTCAAGGCCTAGTTGAGCCCAAATGTAGTGGGCAAGTAGATATATATCTGTACAGGTATATTTGGTGAGTGTAGAGTGGTATATTCTAACATCTTTCTATATGCACGTATCTATCTCGTGCAGGACCTCACGACCAGAACGCCTCCGCCACTGCCACGCTGTCAGACTCCACACCCAGGGACACCCCGGCGCAGGGCGGTGTACGGGCCAGCGTCCGTGGCAATGTGCGACCGAGTGTGGGAGGGAGCGTTCGAGGCAGCTTGGTGGGGAAGGGCGCTCGGCCAAAGGGACGGGCTAGTACCATGGCCAAGCAAGGGGTGAACAAAGCTGCGGGAAAACTGCTAGATGCTCGGCAGAGTTGGGTGGGTGAGATATCGAGGAGGGGGGGTGTCTGATGTCTGGGAAAGGGAGCAGCCAAGGATTTCCATGATGTTACCGGTATGGGATAAATCTTGCCCAACCAGTTTTTTGGGCACTGAAGTATTACTCAGTTGGAAGGGAGTCATCACGCACCAAGGAGAAGGGCGTTGAAGGATTATTGGCAAGCTCTGGGGAAGAAGCCAATGAGGTACCTTAAACTGGGATGGATAGGATTGGTTCAATGTTTCCTGCATGAGACAACTGTGATTTGTTTGGCGTTTGGTGGTGTCAGGTCTTTTTTTTCGGGGCCCCCACAATCACAACAGAAGGAAGCCCCCACAGAAGAGGGGTGGTCACGTTACTCTACCGTAGAAAAAGCAACTCAACTTGTTTCCCCCGGTTGAGCACATGTTTGATAAAGCCGATGAGTCCATTGAATGAGGAGTTCCAGGTACCTACAAAACCTGCAGTTATATAAGTGTTACTATTACAAAACGGGTCTGTTTTGATGTGGTCGTTCTGGAAAAGTAAACACACCACTGAGGGGTTTACAGTAACATTTTGATGGCGGCATCGCTTTTTTTGGAGGGAAAAATGAGCATTTATTTGCAGTTGGCAAAAGAATCCATATCCATGAGGGTTGGAGTTTGCAGTGTGGGAATCTTGAAATCCAACCAAATTCTTGTTTAAAACAACATGCCAAAACATGAGCATCAGGGGTGAACTCACCAGCAAGAAATCAAAACTCTGGTTTGCATTTTCTAAAGTGACACTTCACCATTTTGCCATTAATGTTCATGGTTGGAGTTGGATGGAAAAAAACAGGGAACCTCTGACAGTTTCCCCTCCACAATCCATGGATCTTTGGTGATTTCGGAAGAGACATCATGGATTTCTATCCAGCAATCAAAGTGGAAACTCCTCCAACTTCAAAATGCAAACTCTTCCATCTGCGGATGTTTATCTCAAGATCTCCCCAACAATTCAAAAAATTCACAAGTGAAATCATGAGGGAACGGTTTTCCATGAAACTAACATGAAAAACGCCTGTAAATTCCATGGTTGGTTCAGATGAGATTTCCGACTTCGTGATGTTGTACATTTTCAGGGGCAAACTGGCTGTTGGTTTCAGGGAGTGTACCAGCAAGCTCCCCATAGGCCAACGAAGCCTTCGCCAAGGAGCTGATGTGCGATGAACATGTTGAGCGTATATATCTGTATATGTATATATTAAAACATGTATGTATATCTATGTAAATATATATATATATGTGTATTATATATTAGTATATATATGTTTATATACCTATATATATGTATGTATATAGAAATATATGTTTGTTGAGATATGAGAATCTCTCCTTATGATTTTGAAGCTGTGAAACTTTTCAGCGGAATAGTTTTTGATGCAGACAGAAAAAGCTATTTAACATTAAATTACTCTTCGTATGTGCTTTTGACTATGTAATCATTCTTGTGATGGATAAAATCCGCTTACATAGCTTATAACCCGTTGGGATGGTCAAACTGTGTGGTAATTTGTGTGAGATGTTGCCAATCAGCTAGTTAAGGCCCGAGTTTGTAGGTCAGCTGTATGTACCATGTACTGCGATACATGCGCATGTAGCAAAAAAAAATGAGTGAATCAGGTATACTTGGATGATCATCCCAATCAGAAAATGGCTAAATAACCATGGTGTTTTAAGTCCCCAATGTAGGGATGTTTCCCTTCCAAATACCATGCAGCTGTTCTTGGATTGGATGTTTTTTTTTCTTTCGTTCGGGTCCGACCCGGATGTAAAGGAGAAAATAGCTGTAAGAAGAAGCAACATCTCTGGTTGTTTTTTTTTTAGTTGGGCCGGGATTTTTCAGAATCACCAAAACCAGAAATGGAGGATTATTTCACTGTTCTGACTATGTATACGTCATGGTATCTCTTTCTCCCAATTCTATATGCTCGTACATATGTGATATATGACATGTGTGCCAACTTATGTACTAGCTTGCTAGCCTTGTAAGAATTGAGATGCTGTATCCATCATGAGTATTCCTCTTTTTTGAGGGCCAGACCATTCGACCAAAACACGGACATTGGCGGGCTAATAGGAGGCCCTGACCAGGTGGTCAAAAAATATTTGTGGCTCAAAATGCTTGGTCCCCAAAATTGATGGTTGGGATATATACATCCTGAAAATTTAACGGCTGGAGGTGGGCACCTAAAGATCACCCAACATGAAAAGGAAAAGAATCTTCCATCCACCTCTAGTTGGTGGTTTCAAATATCTTTTATTTTCACCGTTACTTGGGGAGATGATCCAATTTGACGAGCATATTTTTCAAATGGGTTGGTTCAAACCACCAACCAGACCTCCATGTTTTGGGCTTCAACATGTGAAGGTTCCATGGAAAACGCCACGTGGCGTGGATTTCCAGGTCCTGGCGAATGCTGCACCAAGTGCTAGCACGGCTGGTGGTGGTGCTGGGAGGCCCTGGTGGTTGCATGTATAGAGACTGCAACTCCGGTACACTAACATAGCTGGCTGGAATACCCCCCCCGGAAAACTAACATGGGTGGCTGGAACACCCACCATGAATGAAGATGTATTTCCTATTGAAAAATGGGGATTTTCCAATGTCATGTTAGTTTTCAGGGGTGTATCCCCATGTTCAATAGGAAAATATGTCTTCACTCCGGGTCCAGCCATTCCAGCCAGCTATGTATGTGAGTTTACTGGAGGGTAACTTGGCGAACTTGGCCAACTGTCTTTGTCTCAACAAATCTGGGGGTGGATTTTTTTAAAGCAAACTTAGTGAAGGTCTATGACCATACCTTCAAGGTAGGTAGTTTTGAGGATCACGAAATCCTACCCAAATGTGTGTATAGATATATATACAAGCTGGGTGAACATATCAAAAAGTATCATTTCATAGACCCAGTTCTACAGTTTTATTGCTATAGATATACATATACAATCTATCTCAAGATGACCTACTGCTTACTTTTTTGTGTTTCGAATTTATGTTTTAACTCCCAGTGATTATCCACCCACTTTTTTTGGCACAAAAAAAAATCCTGCAGGAATTCCCTTCCCGCCTCATCTTCGTTTGAAAAAATCCCAAGGCCCGCAAGGTCACGCGATCCACGATGAGGGGATCTAAGGTGCCCAACATCAGTGGATCGTGAGGGCCGGGATGCTGACCATCCTCCATGCTGTGACCACCAAAACCCTTCAAAACTTCGGGCGACCGTTTGGGGGTCGGAGAGGAAACCAACTTTTTCCCCGGTTGCCCTTCCCGCCCATTCTGGTAGGAAACGGGTTTCCCACGATTTTTTTTTTTAGGGGCAGCAAATTTTGAGACCTTTTTGCAGTTTCATCTAAGGATTCCCTATTTTTTCAGGTGAGATGACCTTTCCCATCCCACAAAGAGGGGCGGGCCATCGACCCGATCGTACTTCCATCCAAATCCTTCAAATCCCGCGCGGAGATGTGCGAACCTTCATGTTACCATGAAAAACATAGGTTTATATACAGTGTCGCTGCTGGATGCTTATAGCAACGAATAAGTTGTTTTTTTGTTCCCTGAACTATTCAACAGTGGTTTCAGTACTGTTGGATAGTACATACCGTAGATTGGATCTAATTGATTTACAGAAATGCAGGGTTTCTTCTATTCCCCTCCTACTCTCCATCGTATCAATTTGGATTCGAAATTTCCACCAGGCTTCGCTTTCACCAACCCCCGGCCAAACCAGTTAACAAAACCATGCATCCGTTGGTCCCCAGGCCTAGTTTTAATAAACAGAGTCAAATAATAGTGGCCTTACAAATGAATAACTAAAACTGTTTTTTTTTAAAGCCACATACTAGTTATAACATGGAGTTACAACACTTGTACATTGGCATCGGAAACGGGTCAGTGGGGTTATTTTACCCCTATATACTATAAATGGAGTTATGGGCCTCTATAGCTGGTGACCCATTGCCCAACGTCGTACCCGCAGATGGAAGATGCTACGCAGATGCAAGGCGAGCTCCCGCCGTCCTCGTCCAACTGGATTCCAGTGGAGCTAACGAAAAAACCTTGGGAAATTTGTTGATACGGTTGATGGAAGAAATCCTGCACCAGTGGATATGTAGTTTATCCTATTATTTACAATATTTTATAGATTTGAGGTGGTGCAGGATTTCTGAACCATCAACAGTATTGGTGGTGAGATGATGTTTTACTATGGTGAATCACCTTGCGAAATTTCTTGGGATCCAAGGATACTTACCTTTTTTTTAAAAGGAAACATTTAGCTGGAAATTTACAGCAGCCGCATTTTGGGGGTTCGCGTCATTTCCGGGAAATCTATGGCTGGGCCCTGGGGGGTGGTTTCACAACCCATCATTGCGGGGAAGATTTGGGGGGGGGGGGTAGTTTTTTTTTTTTGTATTTTTTTTTGGTCCGTATTCGTTGGTTGGATCTTTTGATTGTGTTAGATTTGGTATGTTTTGATGTGTTTTTGGTAGGCCTTCGAGTAATGAAAGGAAACCACTTCGATGTTTTTGTTGCCCGCCGCCGAGCCTTTGGACTTTTTTTTTTAGGCAAGCTGATGATGAGAAAGTTGCAGCAAAAGCGAGAGGACAGGGGGGGTAGTTGAATATTACTCATTTGGGGAGATTTAAACAAATCAAAATCCATGGTAATTTTTCGAGGGACTGCAAATCAATGGTAAAATTTGAGGGACTTCCTCTTAGGATAGTGCATTGTTTGGGTTGGTAATATAAAATGGTCCCTGAAATACGTTGGGAACATATTTGGTTGTTTCCAAAAATAGTGGTACCCCAAAATGGATGGTTTATACTGGAAAACCCTATTAAAATGGATGATTTGGGGGGAAAAGCCACTATTTTCGGAAACATCCATTTGATGATTCATCAACTGCAACATGTCCTTTTCAAGCGCAAAAAACTGATGGTATTGGAGAGGAATGCCCCCATAAATTTGATATATAAAATCCTGCACAAACCTTGGGATGCCCCAAAAAAGGTCTTGATACTGGTAGAAAACCAACTTTTTTGGGTCATCCTAAGCGTTGCAGGATTTTTTGTTTTCCATCAACAGTATTAAGTTGGCAAAAGGTTGTATAGGATATGGGTCATGTTTTAAACACATATTCCGAAACTGTTAAGCAGAAAAGCCATAAGATTCGTTGGGTCCTTCATTTTTTGAGACCATTTCCATCCTGAGAAAAAGAGATTTTGACAGTTTGGAGTCTCTTTTTATCTGCAAAATCTGACCAAAAAGGAATGCTGAAAGGGTGCCCCGATCTTTGCTAAAAAAATGAATGTACCTGAAGCCTTAGGGATTGTAATGGAACCTTTTTTTTTCTAATGCGTTTCGGAGGTGATTGGACACCGAGTTTTCATTCTCTGACAACATGACTGGATTCCTAGGCAAGGTTTTTGGCTTCAGATTTTTTGGCTGATGAGGTTTTGGGTTGACATGCTACCATTTCTGTTACAAAGTTGTCATTCTTCTGGGTGAATAGTGATGTTTACCCGCGATAAAGATAGGTCGACAAAAACAACAGGAAATTCACCGTATTTTTTTTTGTGGGTGGATTTTTTTTTGACGTTTTTTAAACAAGTATGAGTTTCAACAAAAAACATTTCTTGGAAAACCTCCCAAGGAGTCCATGCGGGGAAAAAACCTCAACAAAGCCTGTTGGCAACAGGATTTTTTCATTTTGCATCACCTTTTGAGGATTTACAGCCTGTAACTCTTGACATGAAAAACTTCCCCCGAAGTTTTTTTAAAGCATTTTCACCCCTGAAGGTAATGGTGGTTGGTTGGTGGAAAGGTCCGATCGTCCGATCCAGATCCGGCGTCGTGGAAGTTGGTTTTAACAGGCCGATTCTTCGAGAGAAAACTGGCTGTTCAACTTCGAAGGAGTTAAAGTATACCTTGGGTGTGGCCCCCTGCCCAGGATTCCAGTGGCAAATAAAGGTTTACAGGGATTCCCTACTAAAAATGGAATAATCCTGGTGGTCATTGTTACTGGGAAGGGGCCATACCCAAACTATACCCATCAACTGCTTGCTAAAAATAACACCAGATCGAGAATTTTGAGCCATCAGCAGAATCAGCCATTTAAAAGAAAACACCTCGAGCTTTTAATGACCGAAAGCCCGAGCAAAGAAAGTGATCCAGGAATTGGCCAAAGCTTGCAAAGATTTTGAAGGCCAGTTGATTCATAGGTCGCAGGTCATGAGTTCTACGTGGCTTTCAGGGTCTGTTCAAGAGTTATTCTTTGATGAGAGATTGGAGTTGATTGGGTTTTGTTTCAAATGGGCGAACTTTTCTAGAGAAGAAGTTGTATGATCATAAACTTTAAAGACCAAGCAACTATACTTTTCATGATTAGTTGGAGGGCTGGAGGCTGGAGGGCGAAGTATTTGTAAACAATCATTGCTGTCAGTAACCAGGGTCTGTGGGATGATTCGGTAAGTCCAACTGGATCATTCAAGTAACCTCCCTCCCCCAAAAAAGAACAGAACAGAAATAGCCAGGTGAACAATAAGACTTTATCAAGCGACTATGGTGCTTACTAGATTTTGATGATACGAACATATATGCAGTACGTATAGACTACTGTAATATAATAGTATATAATATATATTATTCACATAAAGCTTGCCTATTTCTAGGGGCTTGTGTTGATGGGAATGGTTGAGAGATCCTCTCAACCCATCCAACATGACGATTCAGAGACACTTGGCGAGATCGTCTGTTTGGTGATTGAGGAAAGGGACGCAATCTTCTTGGGAAGTTCCGATGTTCAAATGTGACAGATGGATCATGTGGAGTCAACTTGGAGTATATACCTGGAACCTGTTTGTCCTCTATTTTGGGGGTTGAACCCTCCAAAACAAGGCCCTTTTCAAGCAAAACAAGGGTCATTTGGGTTCCAGGTATATATACATAAATATTTTTACATATATACCTTGTAAGGATTTTCCACATCGATCACCCAAACCTGTACTTCATCCTGACTTCATTCCGTTGTCAGCGAAAAACCAGCCGAACCAACACAAAACGAGATCCAGCAAATTCTAAGGCGAAGGTGAAGTATGATCATTTGCCACCTTTATAATGTATATATATATGTATAAACATTTAGAAATATAGACAGGTGTAGATATGCGTATATATATATATATACATACTTATATACATAGATATGTGTATATATAAATATACATTCACACTTTACTTGGGCAAACAATTTCACCACCTCAGCCGTATATCACATCAGCGGCAAGATGGGTCCCGATTTTCCTCTTGAATGTTCTTCCTGAATTTTCCTTGTGAAAATGAAGATGCATCTGCATGTGTTTCCTTTTTACAATGAATCAAAACAGGCCATTTTTCAAAGTGGACATTATTTTCCTGAGTTTGGGATATTCATGTCAAAAAAAACCTGTGTGATCATGATGGACAGAGCTGATTTTCTGACGAAACTGGGGGACAATGACCATAGATTCCATAAATCGTTTGATGGAGTAATCTGAAGGGACACTGCCTCGCATGGAACTTCACGAAAATTCCAACAGAAATTGTCCCTCATGAGTTTCATATGTAGCCCAGATGTGTATATATGCCATATGCGATATGCCCTCATCTACCCTCCTGGTAACTAACATATCCTTCCAAAAAGGCACTTTTGAAGAAGATTTTTGTTTTTCTCCAGGTAGGATATGTTATATAGTTCCCTGGAGGGTATACATTTGGGCTTACCTTAGTTGTTTATAAGCCATTTAGCCCCTTTGGAAGGGGAACCACCCTATTTAGGGGACACTAACCATCGGTATTAACCACTGAAACTAACTGGGATGATCCTCCAAGTAGGGGAGTTACCTTAGTTGTTTGTGAAATAAACATGCATCTGACTGTGTGCAAGGTCGCATCGGACGAGTGAAGAAGGAGGGTCTTGACACAGCTGCAGGCGATGATTTTTGTAGGTTTCTCTTTTTTTTTCTGAGGATTGTTCTTTGTCATTAGGTGTTTCAAAAGATATGTATCTTACTCGGTGATATGATTTGTAATGCATATACATGTATTTAATGTAATTGTATACATTCAAAATTCTACACATACTGCATATCATGTAAGTTTTTTCGTTTTACTTTTGAATCTATTATGAATAAGTTGAAGGTTTTGTCAAATTTGCAAGGCTTCACTGGGCTTCACCCTTCCAACTAGTTGCCACACGGAGCAGGTTGGGAGGAGCGCATGAAGAAGCAGGAGCAAGACACAAAGCATTGACCTCAAGCGCAGGGACAATTGGGTGTACCCCTAACAGTGTAGATCTAGGGATTCTTGGGGCCCAAGTAACTTATAGGGGGCCCATGTTGGGATCGGGGTACATTCAACTGGACTATCACCCGAAAACTCAAGAAAATCCAAGGTGAGTGAAGAAAACAAAGGGCCAAACGAGTTTTCCTGTCATTTTGCTGTAAAAGTCCCAAAAAAGGGATGAGTTTTCCTGTCATTTTACCCACAAGTCCCAAGGGTGGGGGTCACAATGATGAAACTTTCATGTAGCACCTTTAGGAATCAGTCGTCATTTCCGGTGGTGGCAGCTCCATTCCTGGAAGATCCCTATTCACCACCCCGAGATGCAAAAAAAAGAAGGGTAGTTTTGGGCCAGGGTGCTTTTAAGGGATTTTTAGGGATGTATATATACCACAAATAAGTTACAAAGCCTTTTTTTTGGGGGGGGGATTCCAAACTGGCAAACAAAAAACACGTGGGTTTTGACTGGTTGGATGACACCTAAGGACCTCGCAAAAGATGATCCTTTTTTGGGGTCAGAAGTTGGTGGAGTGGCATGAAGATGTACCTTGGCAATTGCCGGAGAACTGGCCGCCCCCGGCCCGGGTGGGGCAAATTCCCACCTGCCATGAATGGATTCGTAGAGGGAGAGTAAGGGTTTTTGGACATATTTGAGGGTTTTTTTTCAAAGGACTAATGAGGTCAGGTGAAAGATTTTCGATGATTTTTGCGATTTTCTTTAGGTTTTGTGGGTCATCTTCTTCAAAATGGCTGTTATTTTCAAGAATATGGGGGTGAAATGTGAAAACTATTTGTGCAGAATTCTTGAAAAAGCAATTCCTATACACTTGGTGGATCATATTTGACGGTGCTTAAGGGCAAATCTTTGTTCGGGATATACCCTTTCTAATTGGAGATTCCTAAAATAGTGCACCACCAACCCGCTAGCCACACACCAGTTAACTATTGGTGGAAATGATAAATCCCATAATGTTCTTGGGTCTATTTCACCTAGCTCACTTGAGCTACAACCAAAAACCCATCCCCCCTCCATCATGCACTGTAAGGTCAATTACTGAATTCTCATGAAAGCTTATGATTATCCATATCCCTACTAAACAGATATAGGACGTATTGAACCCTATTTATAACCCCAAAGCAACTAGATTCAACCAGTTTTGATACGCTAAAAGCCCTTGGTAGATTGATGACCATCCACAGATTTGGGACGATACGTTAGCAGAGCCTCAAGGGAAATGGAAAGTAGAAAGCTTCTCTTCAAGGCGGTGAGGAGCACTTGGTGCTATACTCCAATCTCATGAGGGCCGAGAGCAATGATATTTATGGGTTATTATAGATACTTGAATGCTTACCCCTCAAACAACCCAAATTTGAACCCGACATATATTATGTATATATATATAAATATAGACACGCATACGTGCATATGTCTATATATATATACGTATATTCTAGACAATCTCATATATACGGGGCATGAACAACTTGATAGTTAAGGATTCTTATTCTGGAATGGCAATGGCAAATCCGGTACAGATGGGGAATCCCACATGTTTTTCTTCGTAGCTTCCATCGAGTACTCCAACCCTCCAGAAATTCAGGTGCGTGTGCGATGTGGCGAGGAGGTTTTGGAAGAGTTGCTCAAGCTATCTCAGGCTGGAAACTCCAAAGGGAGCTTATCTGACGATGGGTTGTACTATATGGATCATTTTTGGATGTGTACCAGTCATGACTATGGTTGTTTTACATGAAAATTCAAAATAGTACCGCAACAAACGCATCATAAACATGGGTTGCTTTGCATGGAGGATTTAGTTGACATTTGGATGCGTCTCAAAATTGGAGTACCATTTCCAAGATCACAGATAGCTGGTATCAGTATTCTAACTCTCAGTTTTTGAGTTGGTCATTTTTGAGTTACTGGTGTGTTTCACAATGGCCCTAAGTTCCCCTTGATCTTCTCAGGATGAAAAGCGCAATATCAGCACCACCGACTATGAGTATAGTAAATGGGACAATACACATGCCATGGAACTCGAATAATGACGTTTGGATTTGAGAAAAAACATCTTGAAAAACCATTGTCCCTTAAGAAGGCTTTATTAATCCTCTATTTCTGTGGGGTTAGCTTTGGGCTGGGGGTGGGTCGCTTGTCCCATCTTCCAGGAAGATGCAGCCAATCGCGATGTTTGGGACACCGAACCGCGTGGGATTGAAGACTGATCCGTGGTGAAAAGTCTTTGTTTCTGCTTGAGAGCCCTGAAAGAAATCGCAACGTTCATTGATGTGATAACCATCAAATGTATGATCGATATTAGAAATGATATTATGAAAACACCATATGTAATTGAACCAATCTCAATTACATAAGCCCAAAGGCCCCAATGCTTTAGGAATGGTTCAAACGATTGCCTAGATCATTTCTCGGATCTATATACCCCCTTATCGGTCGGCGAATCTTCATCCAACAACATCAAATTCTGACAACGACATCAGGAATCGGCACCACAGCACATCGGTCACCCCCGTCATTTGCACGAGAAGAGGTGACCATATTTCAGCTTGGTACATACTTGGCAAACCTAGTGAGTTACATTAAAAAAAACCAACCAAGTTACAGGGGCTTACGGCTAAAGGGTTTCTTAGGGACAACTGGTAAAGGTTTTAGTCCTGGGGACCTAACTTTAGCCTGGGGTGAATGTACAAATTCCCTGCAGTTAGACTCTCGAATTGGGTGACCAAGAGATTTGTGGATTGATGGTCAACAAACAACAAGGTCGCTGCCTTGCATGAAGCCTTGTTAAGGTGTGGTTGGTTGGTGGGTGTAGGTTGTTGTTGTTGTTGTTGTTGTTGTTGTTGTTGTTGTTGTTGTTGTTGTTGTTGTTGCTCCTTTTGATAGTTGTTTGATATCAGTTTTGGAGGGGCCTCAGATTTTGTAGGTGTTGTTTTCGGCCAGTTTGAAACTTGCAGAGAGTCGCAGCCCGCATCAATAGACGTTTTTTCTCCTTTTCAAAAAGGGCCATGCCGGGTGGGCCAAGAAAAGGATTTGCACCATTTTGACCTAATGGGAAACGTTCTATGTTTTGAATGGGGTTTTGATTCATTCAAGAGTCTTGGCAGATTTGACTGATGTTACTAGGCGTTTTCAAAGCTTTCGCATCAGGTGAGCATAGTGTTTCTAGATGGATATTACAACACCAACGTAATTCAAGATACACTGGAGCTTGTTGCCTAGAGTGGCGGAGTAATGTTCACATTCTAGCACTACAGATTTGTAACCTCTAGCAGAAACTTTACTCCCCGAAAAACTAACATGTCCCATGAAAATCAATGGTTGGAAGAGGTATTTCCTATTGAAAAAATCCCTTTTTAAGGGACATGTTCGTTTTCGCGGGTGTTTTTCTCCAGGGATTTCTAGTCAGCCGACAGCCTCTGAGCTGAAATTAACTGCGAAGACGAACAACGACTCACGGACGGTGACCACAGATGAAAGTGGATGTTTTTGGATCCTGCTCTTCGGGGTCCACCATGAGGACCTTGTTACATGGGAAAATCAACCCTAAAGATTGACAGGTATTGTCCCTTGGTGATGCGGGGTTTCTCCAATTTTTTAGGGTTGTTTCAAGTGCTTATGGCAAACCATGCGGTTGATGGTTCAGAAATCCGGCGATTAAAACCAGTTGAATTATTTCCAAGTTTTTATAGCACCATCCCAGGTGGTTGTTCGGGAGTTCTGAACCATCAACAGTATCGGAGGTCTTGGAGGGTATTTCCAGCTACCAACAGAAAAAAGTCAAAGCGCGATGCCAATTTTTGGATGGTCACTTGCAGGCGTGCACGTGAGGAGAAAGCAGAGATTGAGAGATTAGATGAGGTGTGGGCTTTCAGAGGAATAACAGGAATAACTTACCCTTAACTAGGCTATAATGTAAGAAAACAACCTAGCCAGTCTTCATGTAAGTTTACCGAATCGGCTGGATTCGGAATGTTTTACTTTCTGATGATTTCTGTGAAAAACTCTGTTATACGTGACATGGGCCGGTGGGCCGAGTTTTTAAGGTTTGGAGGAAAGGTTGAACTTTTTTTGTTTTCTAAAGGGTCCGGTTAGTCAAACCAATATCCTACATGGGTCGTTGTGCCTGTGATGAGGGTGGAAGTTGTGTTGGTGAGATCTGGTGGAGGGCGGGAGGGCTCACGTTTGCGCTAGGATTTTACCAACATCAACCAACCATTGGGTTTCCTGGGCGCATCAACCAACCAGTGGCTATGGTATATACATGTGTATATATATACGTTTATTACATTGATTGAATTATGTTACCACATCCCAAAACCTAACAGTGTTTCACTTGCAAATGGAGCGAAATTGGAAATTTGGAGATTCCTTGAAATGTTGCAGTCTGGAGCTTTTGGAAATTTGGAGATTCCTGAAAAAATGGAGCTCGTGATTTTCTTTTTGAAAGAAACTCTCGGCCATCTAAGTATAGAATCGGATGGAAACCCCAAACTTTTGAAAGGTAATGAATCCGCATTCAAATCGTCGATTTTTCATTACTATCTTGATTCAATGAAGGGTATGTTACGTTAGTATGTTTATATTTTCCACTATGTATACATAGAAAAAACGAAACAACAAGGTCTATTCTGTACATTCAGCTATCCAGCTATATAAATCTACCCTCCTGAGAACCAACATATCCCCAGCCGGTACTTTTGAGACGAAGATTTTCCCTTTGCCCGTGCAAGGTATGATGTTTGATCGTTCTTTAGAGAGTATACTTGGAAGATCATCCCAGATAGTGGTTAATAATTATGGTTAGTAAGTTCCCATTAATAGGGTTGTTTCCCTTCCAAATGGCCTTTCATGGCTTACACCTGGGGGTGATAATAACCCACTGAAAGTAACTGGGGATGATCCTCCAAGTACGACCTCAGCCAATGTCACCCCAAAAGGTAGTGATTGTAAGGGAATCCTACCCAAAATGGCCGAAACATTCAGGGTAAGGATTTACAATGAAATTGTCCAGATACATTAATACGTACAACTACTTGGAGGATCATCCCAGTTAGTTTCAGTGGTTGATACCCATGGGTGATCGTAGGTCCCCTAAGGATCCGGTTAATCCCCTTCCAAATGGGCTTTCTATGGCTCAAAAAAAATGGGGGTGATCCTAACTACTTACGATACCTGGGATGATCCTCCAAGCTACCTAGTCTTGCTTGGCTTGTACGGTAAGTGCCAACCATTCTTCTCCGGCTCAGGTGCACCGCAGTACAATGAAGGATCGAATTGCCAGCGCAGTGGAGTAGCAGTCCCCAGTGACCCAAAAACCCTGGATGACATTCACTACCCAGGTATAATAGGGAAATATATTCAATGATAAGCCATCAAAAAGGATCCATATATAAACCAACCAGGATTTCAACAGCCGTTTTGTTATTTGGGGATTATACTACGCAGATATTTGGGGATTATGATATACCATTAAAAGGATCCCTATTACTCAACCAGTATAATGGAATGTAACAAGGGTTTTGAACGTTGCTCAACTGGGGATTCGACATGAATCAACTATCACAAAAAAAGATTGAATTGCTCTTCCCGGTGAAGGATACATACATGATTAGATACTTCAACCAGAAAGTTTTGTTCATCATCTGTAGGTTGCAGTGTTGGAAGGGAAGAGGTAAGAATAGCTAAAACTCAGAACTCAAGCAACTTTTTGAGGGGTCTAAGAGTCTAAGACATGACCGGAACAAATGTCTACAAGCATTGAAGCACACACACACACACATCTCGTAGTGAAAAAAGATCGGGTTCCCCCAGGTTTTTTAAAAAATACATGTCTGAGCTCCCCAATTTTGCGACATTCCAGAAAAATCTTCGCGCTCAAAACATATCTCAGCACTCGACTGAAAGTCATGTGTTCATCTTTGAATTTCGACCATTTTTTTTTGGAATCTAAGATGTATTTTCCAGAAATCTGGAAGGTTTATCTAGAATCTAGAAACCTTTCCCCCATGTGAAAGTCTTGACCTTTTTGAAAAAAACTCAGGACAGGGGATCTTTCTCTGTTTAACTTGCAGAAGCTCGGGGGGCCTAAGCTTAGACGGAGTTGGCTGATGGCTGATGGGGCTGGGGGGATGATACTTCTGTGAAGTCGTTCATGTCCGTGCTCAAAAGGGCACCTGAGAAGTAGATGGCGCAACTCCCATGTATTGGTTTATCATGGCTCCTTACCAATCGCCACCTTTTGGGAGTGGCTAGCCATCTACTTTCACTATGGGGTAATCCTAGCTTGCCTAATTTTGAGACATACCTACGTGTTGTTTGCAAAACAATCTCCATTTCTGGAATGAGAAGTGATGAAATGTCATTGGGTGACGAAGCAGCCACGCTAGGCGGTCTTTTGGAACTTAGCAATTTGTGGAGGGAATTGGATTCGATTCGAACCCCAATGGACCTTGACTTTATCTATAGATGTGCATATCTACATATACATATATATGCTCTAAATAGACAATGTCCATATGGATATACATGTCTGCACGAGTCTCCATCCAGTTTCTAACCCTTGCCCTTCACCTCCAAAGATACTGTACATCTTGTCAGGGAGGTGTCCAACGTCATCTCTGGAATCAAGAGTCAGAATACCTTGGCTGTCGGGGGAGCTCAGCCAACGATTTGCATAGCCAATGCTACTTGAGCAATGAAAAAAACACCCTGGTTGTTTAGGGTATATAGGGCATTATACTACCCAGTTATATAGGGATTTCATAATAAACCATGAAATAAGAATCCCTATAAACCAACCAGGATTCAATGGAAAGTAGTAATTGTTGTTTTTTTTTTTCGTGACTCACTTTATACCGTACCGACCCTCTCAACTTTACTACGACTAGGAAAAACCATGGCGGGGTGTGACGACTGAGACAAGGGAAGCAGAAAAATCATCTGATGATTTTTTGCTTACCCATTTTTTTTCGTACTTGCTGTAGGTACTTGGATGTTTTTCATCACCAAAAAAAGTGGCAATCACAACAAACCATGGTGAAGCGCATCCCCGATGATTCTTACCAAAAAAAATGGGATACTTGAAAAAATCACCAGCAATAACTTGGATGATGGGGCGAGACTGGGCGCGTTTAAACGCGTGGAAAAGTGACGGGTCAATGAATGAAAGCCTCCACCCGGTGGAAAGGGGTAAAAATTGATTTAGCATTCCAACTCATACAGCATATATCATAACTAGATATATACACACATGTGTGTATACATGAGACATATATCATATATATATATATACACATGTATACATTATCCATATACCATATCTGGGTACTGGTTTCAAATATTTTTTATTTTCACCCCGAAAATTGGAGAAATGATCCAAATTGACTAATATTCTTCAGATGGGTTGAAACCACCAACTAGATATAAGTGCCACGGAAATCTCCATATCATGACGACTTTGATCTACCTCATCCAACTTTGAGGTTGGTAACAGCAGCGATGAGGAGGAAATTCCCAGGCTGGCCTTGGAGTCGGGGATGGCGGTGATGGAGGATTGATGGCAGTGACTCCATGGGGTTCCCCACGTGAAACCTTCATTTTTAGGGCGTATGTTTCACCCATTTTTTCGGGGGGTGTGAAAAAAAACCTTCATATTGTTGGGTTTTTGGGTGGTATTCATCATTTCCAAATGCCTCTTTTGGTTTTCCCACAGATGGCTTGCCGATACCACAACGTAGGTTGATGGTCCGGGTCCATTTGAACCAACATGTCGGGACTGTGCCATGTACTTTTCAATTACTGTATGTATGACGACTTACCCACCGACTGAGGGCCTTGAAGCCGCGGCCAAACCTTACACCTCAGCAGAAGTCTGGAAGGTTCCGAACCGAGTCTGGAGATTTTCTAGTTAAGTGAGCAGTGGAAAAACACCGGTTTCGGTGGGGGGAAATCGCTCCTTCCATTTTTACTGTACTCTCTGATTTTGTTTGTTTCATGTTTTTTTTTGTTTTTTGGGGCAGGGGATGGAAAACGTGCCTTTCAACATGGAATCGTTTTTAGACCGAATAGGAATGAACGTTATCTTTTGGACCGAACAGGATTTGATGGGATTGTTTTTGGCATTTTTTTCTGGATGGGGAGTTGAGTTGCGAAGTGGTTGAAGCAATTGGACGCACATCGTCCTATGCCATGCAACGTCTACGACATTAACGGTTGGGTAGTTTTTGCAATCATCTTGTCATCTTGGACTTTTTTGCCTAGGGAGACCAACAATGAGTCCATTTGCGCAATCCTTTCCGTTTACAACCATGATACCATTGCAAAGCGATGTTTGTAGAAGTGGTGTTGCTGCTTTTCAATGCCTTTCTATTTGACATTCCGACGGAACAAGGATTTTTTGACGGTTTTGTTTGTGCATCATATCTTCAGGCTTTTAAAAGACATCTAGAACGAGATACAATACGCATAGGATAGGTGGCAATCTATGTTACACATAGCTACACCCCGGAAAATTCAACATGGAACCTGATCATGACCCAATAGAAAAGGGAAAATCATCTGATACCATCCACCTCCATTTTTTGGGGTTCCATCCGTTAATTTTCAGGGGTGTAAAACATGCTGTTTGCCAGGCCGCCCCGCAACAAGTTGACGGCTGTTGAGGAGCGAAGTAAAACAAAAAGATGAGATATGTGGCATGGATGGGGTGAGATGTTTTTTTTGTTTCCTAGCCATGGTTCTTTTGGGAAATATATCCATATGTAATGATATAATGAATATATATATATANATATATATATGTATATATATATATATACATGTAACATATATATATATATATGTATACATTTTGTTTTGTTTTGTCAGGTTGCTTTTGACTCAGAAATGTGTTTCAAGTTTGCAAACATTCACCATCCCACGACGGATCCAATATTTGGAGCACCAAACTCACCTGAATTTCTCCAAGGAGAAACGTCTACAATTGGCGAAGCTTCGCATGTCGCAGATTTCGGTGCCCCACAACAAAAAGGGGTTCCGAACCAAAGGGACAAAGGGTTGTTACACTCCGGTAATCTAACATAGCAATGGAAAATACACCAATTGAAGATGTATTTCCTATTCAAGATGGGGATTTTCCATTGCTATGTTTGTTTACCGGAGGGTAGTTTGGGATTTGATCATGGTACCCCAAATAATAGTCCCTTTCATTTTCGGGGATCCGTTTGGATTTCAAACCAAAAAAAGCCCCAAACGAACAATTAAGTGGGTTGTGGTTTCCATTTTTTTAAATTATGCCTGAACCCCTATTTTGGGGAAGATCCCTATTCCGAGTCATATTTTTCAAAGGGGTTGAAACCACCAACTAGGTAACAAATATATCTGAAGTGAACATGAAATGACCAACTGAAGAAGTGACTGACTCTATGACGAATCTATGTAAATATGATATTATAGTACACATTGATATAGTACATATGGATATGTATTTAAATATATACACACCTACATACTTTAAGTATATCATACACTTATTACAGCAATATAAATAGCAAAAAAACCACCTGCACTTCGTTTTCCGCTGTTTTTCAGTGGGGGGCCCGGATCCACAACGCCCCTTTCGCAACGAAAGATTTTTTTCGGGTCAGCCTCTGGTGAGTGAAGATATGTCCCAGGATGTCCCGTTGGAACTTAGGATCAATGGTGATCGGATCAATGGGTTATTTCACCTGCTTATAAATGGGGTATACACCCTGGAAGATTGACGGCTGGAACCTGAAAATGATGGTTTGGAAGATGATGTTCCTTTTCTAATTGGGTGATTTTTAGGTTCCATGTTAATCTTCCGGGGTGTATTGGGGTCATAATCTACACTTGCCGGCCATGTACATCCTAACTTCCGACATCGGACATCATTCAGTGAAACTTTGAATTTTTAGAAGCAGCAAAAGGGGGGGAGGAATTTCCTTCCAACTTTTTTTTTGGAGATTTCCCTTTGTGAGATTGGTAAAGTCTTTTTTTCCACATTTTTGGGGGTGGAAACTGTTGATTTTTGAGAGTTCTTTTGGTGTGGACTGCTGAGAAAATGGTTGAAGGGAAATATTTTGTGGATGTTTTCAAACGTGTGTTTTTTTTGTGAATACTTACCCATCTATAGAGTATATTCCCTCTGCACGGATTTTTCACACTAAGTCCACCATAAGTGGGGGTGCAACCAGTCATGCCTGGTTTTCGTCTCTCCAAGCTTCGCAAGGCTGCCTCGGTAGTGGTGGAGAAAAGGTACGCCATCGAGGGTTGAAGTCATCAGTTGGCTGTACTGCCGCCCACGAAGTTGTGAACTTCCAAAAAACCCCCTGAGTTCCAATGGGTGGTTGGTGGTTGTTCGTTTCGGTCCGTTCAGGGTTTATCCCGGCTTCCTACGAAGGGTTGGGTTGGGTTTTAGGTCGGTCACTTTGAAAAGGGGCAAAGTGCTGTTTTCCACTTCAGGTGGGTAGGATGTTTTTTTTTGGAGGATTCAGTTGATCCAGCTGTTTTGGTTGTCGCGGTTTGGGGCCCGGTTACCCTCTAGTAAACTAACATAGCAATGGAAAATCCCTATTTTTAATAGGAAATACATCTTCCATTGCTATGCTAGTTTAGCGGAGGGTATTTGGATTCATTTCAAGGATCCCCTCTTAGGGGATTGATGATTCCTAAAGGGTAAGACCGGATTCGAATCCCAAACCACCAATTTTACCATTTATAGTTGCATTGAGAAAGGGCCACGAAAATTTCCACATCTTCATTCTTTCCATGTTCGGAGCTTGTTGGCATCTTCATTGAAAGTAGATTCTCACTGAGGTGGTGCTTTTTTTCTCACTGGAAAGTGGGTGTTGGGAGCATGGGACCCATACATATATACTTACAGTATATATTATGTGTGTAAATATATATATATATATATTGTCATGTTACGTATATTTAGACACATATATACATATTGAAATACTTTGCATTCAGAAACCTCTTTTTACCAGCGTTCGTGTCAATGGAGTTTTGTTGAACACTTGGCCAGCCGACGACAAAAGCCGCCATCAGGAAGCCGCTAAAAGTTGCTGAGAAGTCTGAGGACCGCATCAAAGAAAGTGATGAGGAACATGCGCCAGGCTTGCCGTTGAGGTAGTAACTTGTGGTTCGAAATTCGTCCGTTTTGGTAAGTGGTGATTTCAAAAATATCTCTTTGACCCCACCAGATTTTTTTGTTTCAAACTTTGTAGAAGTGATAACTAGAAGTAGTTCCAAAAAAAAGAAGGGTGATTTTTTTTGCCACTTACGGGGCGGTACCATGAAATCACCATGTTTTTTGGGGTATTTTGGAGCTTTTGCCCATTTTTTTTTAAAATCCAAACCGCTCACTGCACTTACCAGGTCCTGATCAACAAAATGTGGTCCTGAATCGACCGGTGGCTTGAGTTCCTCAATGACACAACATCATGGGAATCTAAGGGTACCCCCCCAAATGATTTCTTGGGGGAGCATAGCATTGGGGGGGTACTCTTAGGTTCCCATGAAAACAATAAAAGACCAATCATACCAAGACAGAATCGGGAATTCGGACACTTGCAACTAAACCCCAGAAAAGATACAAGAAACCTCTACCAAACTGCGGGAATTGGGGATTCAAATTCCTTTGACCCTAGTAAAACACCCTACTTTTTCAGCAGTTCCTGAAACAGGAAGTCTCCTTCGTATAGGGTAAACATCATAATTTGATGCCGATGAACTTGGGAATCGCTAACAGGTCAAGTTCTACACCTGCAAATTTTCTCAAAATCCAAGAGACCCCATCAATGATGGTACATTTTTTTCACCAGTTTTTACAGGTACAGTAGTTGAAAAGTAGATGGCACAGTCCCTACATAGTTTGTGAGGACCCTTTACTAACTTGCCTTTTGGTATCTGTGCCATGTATTTTGACCTTAAGGTATTTTTTTTCCCCTTTGAAAAGCTGATTTTCCGTTGTGAAGTTGAGCTGTATGAAAAGTTGTATCAAAGCAGGCTTTGGGGGTAAAACCCACCGATGATTTTTATGGATTTTTCATGCTGCAAAATGTCGGTTAGACTACTTGGATGTTGCAGGAAGTTAGGATCAAAGGTTAGTAATTAAGTGGGTTATAGCCCCAATATACACCCTGGAAGATTAACGGCTGGAAGCTATAAATCACACATTTAGAAAGGACAATGATCTGAACCAAACCATCAGTTTCAGGTTCAAGCTGTTAATCTTCCAGGGTGTATCCCACTTATAAGTAGGTGACATAACCCATTGGATCCGAACTAACCATTTTACCTCCTCCGGATGTCACCCAGCTGCTGAAAAAAGGCGTCGACTTGCAAGTCGAGGCGCCTGAAGCTCCCAAAATTGATCCACAATTGGTGAGGACCAGGCGGCGGAAAAACGTCCGTACCGTGGGGGGGTGCTGGATTTGGCCATGCGTCTCAAAGGCAGTTGGCTTGAGGAAAAAAGGACATGTGTCGTGTTTTTTCTTTTGGGGGGAGGGGGGGGGTAGTAATTAGCAGCTACCAGTATTTTTTATTTATTTTGCTTTCCCCCCGGACCCTTTTTTTTCCCTCCACAGAGTGTTGACGAATTTTATTTATGATATATCACTTCTAATCATTTTTGCTCCAAAACCTCACTCTTCACCGAAAAGTGTTGAAACATTCATCCTTCACCAACTGATTCTCTTGATCCTCTGCTGCTCCATGAAAGAATATCACCTCTTGGCAAGCTGTTAAGTGTTTGATTTTTTGGGAAGCGATATTTTGACTGTAAATGTAAGCTAGCCTAAAGTCTCTGTTTTCAGGTGCCTGGTGACTTTTTTTTTTGGACAAAGAAGGTCTTCACAGGTGCATAGGTGCAGGATTTCAACATCTTTGGGTGATCTATAGATTTATGATGGATCTTCCAACCGACTTTGTGGTCTACCGGACGATATATGTATTGTATGTATATTTACACATTCATATATATACATATACATTATATATTTATATATAGGGAGAGATTATATTAGGATCTTGAATGGTTTCTCTTACAATATTCGTAGAAATCTCACGAGGTGTATATCTACTAGATCTATGATATAACATATTGCTTGATTGCAGTACTATTATCAGTTCACTTCGCTGCGGGTCAGTTTATCAATTTTCAGGCGGAGTTTGTTCAGTATGCGAAGGCGCTGCGGCCCAAAAAATTCCGCCCTGGCTGACCTCTCTCCCCACATTGGTGAAGCAAGGGAAACGGACAAAAGCAAGAGTGGAAACTGAATAGTTTTTAGGTCAAGGAATTGAAATGACGAGGAAAACCTGAGAGTTCTATGACAATCCCAAAGTTTCTTCAACAAAAAACATCTTGTCACACAATTTACTGAAAAGACTAGATGACTAAACTAAACACCCTGAAAATCCTCTCGAGTTGAACTGCAAAAACAAATCATCTGCTCCTTACCTCCATTGACGTTCTGGTGGGCATATCCCTCGAGTTTTTTTCGGGTGGTGCAAAATCGCCAATCTTGACAGAAACCGATAAACTATTACGCCCAAGGGGGGCTTACTATAGAATATCGGTAATCAAGATGTCAAATGTGTTTTGGAATATATATATATATATTAGTGATATTAAAGATGACCATTTATTGCCAACCCTGTTCACTGTTCCCTCGAGAATTTTTTTCTCCCTTCGTGGACCTGGTTCACGATTCGCTGGGGTGGATTTTTTTGTCGGAAAAACTTTGGGATTTGCAATTCGAGACCTTTGAAAAAAACGACCAAAAGGTGAAGTTTCCTATTGCTGACGTATATCCTCCAAAGATGCACTTTTGAAGATGATTTTCTTTTTCCCAAGGTGGGATGTGTTAGTTGCCTGGAGGGTATCCAAGGTGAAGTTTCAAACCCCTTATCCTTTGTTTTGTTTTTTCAGCTTCCCAGGCAGCTGGGTGAAGGCTTCCAACGTCGCAAGGCCATTTCAGCTGAGGCAGGTAGATGTTTCTTTCAAGAGATATCCTCGTTGGGCATCCCCCCGAATTTGTGAGAAACAGTGGAAACAGTTGTTCACATGTTTTTTTTTTTTTGTTGGCAAGTTGACTGTGCTTTATTGCTACTAGTACTGTTGATGAACAAAATCCTGCACCGTTGGGAATGAACGAGCATGTCTGAAACTATGATTAGGAAAGGATTTCGTTCATTCCAAGTGGTGCAGGATTTTGTCCATCAACAGTATTAGTAGCCCCTCATAGCAAAAAAAAAATCCCACAACGTACATCCCAACTGGCGCCAGATGGGCTTATTATGTCGTCCTGTCCAAGCTGCCGAAGCGCTCCAAGAAGCCACGTCGCTCTGTCATGTGTGCAGCGTTTGAAGCCATGGAAGAGTTTTCTTAGGAAATATAATTAGTGAAATTGGCCGGAAATTGAGAAAGAACCGCCGCTACATATATATATATATATATAACTAATTTGACGAAATAAATAAAAATATACAACATATAGTGACTTCCTTGCAACCGAGTTTCCCACTTAACCATTCTAAAAGTTTTTTGGTCCGCCTTTTACGATTGGATCTATGTATATAGTTATAGATGGTTGTTGTGGTTGCTGTTGTTGTTGTGGTTGTTGTTGTTGTTGTTGTGGTTGTTGTTGTTGTTGTTGTTGT